>CM031919.1:28257556-28280954 GCA_018703695.1 Prunus fruticosa | reverse complement strand
CAATCTCTCTGACTCATGAATCATTCTAACAACCGGGCGATATTCTAAACTACTTTAATTTACTAGCGCAATCAAATTTAATGTGAGTTTTGATTTATTATATAAATTAGGCAAAACGTCACTTTTGATCCCTGTGGTTTACCACTTTTACCACTAAGGTCCCTGTGATTTCAACTTAATCATTTTTATCCTTGTGGTTTTCAATTTAAGCAATTCAAGTCCAATCTCAAATTTCTGTCAAATTAAGTTAACTGATGTTACTTGTGGAGGGGCATTTAAGTCCAAAAACAAGAAAGAGAGACAAAAAAAAAAAGGCAAAAGATAGGGGAAGAGAAGCTGTCAGCAACACAACCAGCCCACACGCCAACCAGCACACTCTCCGCCATCTCCTCAACCCGGTACAACTCCACCATTGCCATCTCTCTCCCTTCTCGTTTTTCTTTTTTTGGATTCCAATCTCTCGTTTCTCTTTCATTACTCTTCTCTTGGTTGACCCAAAAAAAACCTCTTTGATGTTTGTTTGTTCCTCAGAGAATATCACAACAACAGCAGCCAAACAATCCATATGGGTCATATATCCATGGCTTTTTCTCTCCCGAGTCTCATGTTTGTACAAATCACGTCTCCCATCCCATAAATCATAAAGCTCTTTTGCACTGAACATATTGAAAAAAGATGTTATAATTATGCAACCAAGCCAACAAAACTGGATGAATACAAAACAACAAATAAATGGCGAAAGAATACAAAAGGCACGGATTGAAGTGCCCTCAGTTTCCTCTCATGTCAAAAGAAAAGCTAGTCCAGAAGCAGAGAGATGAAACAAGAGCTACTGGTGGTTAAGCCAAAATCCAATCCTGGCAGCTATGAGCTAAGCGAGGAAGTCTCCCTAACTCTGCAATTTCTGATTCGATCAGATTTTTTTTTTTTCCGTTTATACGCCAATAAGAGAGTCCTTTTTCGAGGGAATGTCGGAAGCTTCACAATGTAATCAAAGAAAGAAAGATGAACCCATCACAGCCCCACCAACAAATTGAAGAGCAAGAACAGAACGACAACGAAATAGAAGAAGTCCAGTGTCAAATAGCAGTCTCCGACTCCCTGGCGACTCCGAGACCTTCGAGTAGCAGCCAAGTTCTGCTATGGCATCAAGATCAAGGTGGTGGAGTTTACTGGGTTGGGCAGATTGGGGCGTGTGGGCTGGTGGGGGTGGGTGTGGCTGACGGCTTCTCTTCCACTTCATCTTTTTCTTCTTTCTTTTTTTTTTTAAAAATTATCTTTCTTATTTTTGGACTTAAATGCCCCTCAACAAATTATCTTTCTTGTTTTTGGACTTGAATTGTTTAAATTGAAAACCACAATGGCAAAAATTATCAAATTGAAATCACAGGGACTTTTAATGGTAAAAATGGTAAACCACGTGGATCAATAGTGACATTTTGCCTATAAATTATACATTTCGTATAGTCTACGACCATTGGCCCATTAATATAATAGTCTTCAAGAAGGCCCACTCAAGAACGAAGCAAAGGTTGCAAAGTTTCCAGCAAGATTCCAAGTGTCCAGCCCTTGATACTTTGGTCTCCAAATCTCAGTGATTGGACTATCTGTTCCCACTTAATTAAATATTGTGGTATCTTTTCCATCAACAGTAATCAAATGTAATTTTACAATAGCTTACAATAATAAAATAAAGACAAAAAGTCATTTGCGGTTCTCGTCGGTTCAATTTGATCACTTTTATTCATCTAGTTTTTAATTTAGGCAATTCAGGACAAATTCTAAGTTCTGTAAAAATAGAGTAATTGCTGTTAGTTGTTGATGGACATTTCAGTCCAAAAACAAAAGAAACCCAAAAAAAGTTAACTAAAACCCCCCAAAAAAACCACATTAAAAAAAATAAAAATAAAAATATAACGCAAAAAATAAGAAACACAGATTCCCAGACCCCCTCCTCCACCTCCCTCTCCGCCCATCATCCCTCTCCCCCATCCTCCGGCGGATGTCTTCTCCCCCAATTCCCCCATTACCAGCACCCGCAAGTTCCAACCCACAGACCCAACCCCCCTCCCCCATCATAGATCCAAACCCCCCGCTGTTTTCTTCTCCCCTCCCCTTTTCTGCCCCCCAAAATTTTTGAATTCGAATTCACACCTTGGTTAATTTCCTGTTATCTTTTATTATCATAGCTTTTCTTTCTGCCTACTAATTTTTTTCCTTGTTATTTAAAGGCAAAATATGAAACACAAAATTGCTACATTGTTTTGCTCACACCATTTGGAATTAAATTTAGAGACAAGCATACAACCCATGCAATCGGACCACCATACCCACTCTCCGACGACGACGAACCCAGCCATCACCCCCACAGCAACCCAGAGTGGCTTCGCCTACCCCCTCACCCTCTCTCCCTCTCCGACCCCGATTTTCACCATGTAAGAATCGTACAATTTACAAGTTTCAATTTTGTTTGTATTCGCCGTCGTCTATGCCAGGGAGCTGAGAGACAGAGAGTTACAATGAGGATGGGTTTGTGGCTGGGTATGGGGCGGAGCAGGTTTGGAGGTACGGTGTGGTGGCTAGGATGAGGTGGGGCTTGGGAGGTAGGTGATCTGGGTTTTTGGTTATTTATTATTTGATTCTTGTGTTTATTTTATTTTAAGTTTTTCAATTGATTCTTTTTGCCTGAGTATAATAGAGAAACGCGCGGTTTTTTTATTATTTTTTTTTGGGGTCTGAAGATGAAAGATAGAGGGCAGTTTTTAGGCGGCACGATTTTACGAAATTGCCCCTTCATCTGAGGGGCACGTGACCAAAACATGACGGGCGTTAAAAAAATTTGACAAAAAATCACGATTGTTCTTGAATTGCTCGAAATTGAAAGTACATTGACAAAATTGACAAAATTGAAACGACATTGACCAAAGTGGTAAAAACGGCAAACTACATAAACCCAAAGTGACCTTTTGCCTAAATTAAATAGATTTGTTCTATGAATCTCATCTATTTCTAACCATTACAACAATCGAAGCTTCATTGACATGCAAGATTGAGATGGTCCTTGACGTTGGACTTGAATTTATTGTTGACAAAACATTATGGTTGTTTTTTTAGTTAAAATTGTTGTAGAGAACCATTGGAAACAAAAATAAAAATAAAAAGAAGCTAAATGTTAAATCACTACGTCCAATTTTACAGTTGATATACGGTGGTTTTTTCAACAATACCGTCGTCTTTAGAATTAATAGACGACAATTATTTTACAAATTATCGTTTTTAGAGTTAATAGAAGATGGTTCTTTCAGAAAATCCATTGTCTTTACAGTTAATAGATGAAGGTTCTTTTAGAAAAACCATCATCGTTATAGTAAATAGACAACGGTTTGAAGTAAAACTGCGTAACTGTCGTCTTTACTGTTGATAGACGACGATGAATAACCGTCGTAGTTTAACATTCAAAAGATGACTGTTGATTTATCGACGGTTTTTCCCCGTTGTCTATGTCAATTTTTGTAGTGGTGAGATGTACAAATTTTGAACCCTAGATGAAGGAATTTGCTGCACAAACTCAAGTACATGGCCATCTGTTTCTAGAGGAAGAAAAGCCTTTGTTGTGCTCCTATAGTGAAAACACGTTTTTAACTGGTTGTATAAGAGTGATGTAGCAATGTCATACATGTCCAACATTGAAAAATGATCCTCAATATAGTTATCTATCCATTGTACCCTTATCTATCCATTGTACCCTACCACCCAAATATTTCGCCTTTTTAAAATTCCCTCCATGGTGAATCTCCATAGTGAAGTTATCTGGATCAGCTACAAAGGCAGAAATAATATATATGTCACATGCACTACCCTTGGGACCACAAATATATTTCCTTTTTCAGAAAAGAATATCACCCAAACCAAAAATGAAGAATCTCAGCCAAACTACTTTACAAAAGGGTGATAAGAAACACCATTCTACCTACACCATTGGACCACAATGATTCAAAAAGAGAAAAAAGAAGACTTACTGTACTTTGGAGGACGACCACTGCTACGCATAATCGGAGCCATATTTCGTTGAATTCACAAAGCCTGTATTTAAAAATCTGACTGATTTGAAACCCTCAGTCTTCAAATCATTTATTCAGTGCTGAATTGTCGAATCTCCTCTTCCTCAAAACAAACCCTTTCAGCGACTTTCGTTTTTCTTATTTTATTTTAAATCTACGACTTGTATGATTGGGAAATGGGCTGAGTGGAGTTATTAGGGTGGAGAGAAGAAACTACCCTTTAAATAGTGACAATTTGACGGACTATTGGATGTCAAAAAATTGATTTAGATGGTATGGGGGAATTGACGACAAAAAATAATTTGTATCCTTAATTTCCAAAAAAAAAGGTCAGGCTGCAAATTGAAAGTAGCGTACAAGTTCAGGGGCTAGATTGACATTTAACTCTAATTTAAAATATTATTTTGACTGTTGGATTTCAATTTCAGCCAGTGGATATTTTTTTTTCCTACCGTTCAAATAGCTTGAATTTAATGTGGGTTGTTGGATTTGGGTTATTGTTGGAATAAAACAAAACAAAACAAAAAACAAAAAAAGGCGCGACGCTAGCGTGCAACAGAGCGCGACACTTGACGCCCATTGATTCCTCCTTGCACATGGGCTGCATCAGCCTTGAGTGAGCTCCACCAAAAAGTTCTCCAGTCGAGGCAATAGCTAGACTTGTATTTGGCCCCAAGTTTGGGTTTTCTCAATTTTCACCCCTTACTTTTTTGAATTGGGAGAAGAATTGGGCTACAATTTGGAATTATTTGGGTTTGGCCTCATGAGTTGGAGATGGCCTTTATAGCTTAAAAGATGTGTTGGATTTCATTGGCAGAACGTTTGAACTTTGACGTCAATTCAGTGCATTATAACACTTCCATAAGAACTCACATGCATGGCCAGGCTAGTCATCCACTTTCTTTCATCTGCAAGTACATATATATGGTTACACTGCATCATCTAAAACCTATTTTTGTTTTTGATCAGGACAACCCAACTTAATTTGGTAGCTTATCCAAACCATGCTAATGTAAAGTAGGTCTGTATGTTAATACAAAGTGGCGTAAAACTGAAGCGAAGTACATCCATGAAGAAGACAGTCCATTGAAGAATCTGTTTGTTGACGTGAGTCTCCTAATTAATCAAGGAGATTTATTTCCTTGATTAATTAAGGGATTTACTTTTTCATTCTATTTAGTTGACGAATCTTTGTATAATTAGGAGATACTTTCCTAATTCTTTACCTGTATCTCATTCCTTGTAAAGCACTATGTAAACTCATATATATACCTCCTTATGGAGAAGAATAAAATTAACCTAATACATTCAAACCCATATTCATATTTTAGCATGGTATTGGAGCAATCGATCCTCGATTGTCGCTAAATCCTCGTACGAATTTTCTTGAAACACAAACCCTAAATCAAATTCCTTGTATTGTGTTCTCTAAATCCTCGTATTGAATTTTCTTGAAACACAAATCGTATTCCTTGTATCAAATTTCCTCATATCGTATTCCTCGTATTTCCAGGATTCAGATTCCGATCTTCATACCCACATCCTCATATACTCTTATCCTGAAACCCTAAACACATCTTTTTTATCCTATTCTTAAATCCTTCCGCTGCCATGGATATCGTCTCATCCTCCACAATTGCCACCATAGGTTTCCCCGGTTATGTTTTGCATAGTTCTTCAACGAAACACATCATAATCTCTTGTCTGTTGCCCAAATTAATACGGCTTTGAATTGTACTCTAACTTTTTGGCCTACTCATTGTGTTTTTTAGGACATTCTCAGCAGCAAGACGATTGGTTGTGGTACTAGGAGGGGCAAACTCTACTATATGGATTGGCATCTCGCAGGTGAAGCCAGCCTCAGTCAAGCTTACAAAATTGGGGGTGCGAGTGTTGAGAGCAGACTTTCGAAGTATGGTTATGGCATCGCCGTCTTAGACATGCTTCGTTTGGATATTTCAGAAGCAATTTCCTTCCTTATTTTCCAAGTTAGAAATTTCTAGTTTAAGTATGACATCTGTGAACTGGCCAAGAGCCACCGTGTTCCTTTCCCATTAAGCTCAGCTAAAAGTGTGGTTCCTTTTTCTCTTGTTCATTCTGATGTTTGGGCCCGGCTAGAATTACCATTCCAGGGGGAGCTCGATGGTTTGTCACGTTTATCAATGATTGCACACGTATGACATGGGTTTCCCTTGTCCAAACCAAAGGGGAAGTCAGTTCCAAATTTCAACAGTTCTATCACATGGCAGAGACTCAATTTCATTCCCGAATTTAGGTTCTTCGATTCTGACAATGGCGAAGAATTTCTCAACCATGATCTTAATGGGTTCTTCCAAGATCATGGCATCATACATCAACGCTCATGCCCTTACACTCCTCAACAAAATGGTGTGGCAGAACGAAAGAATAGACACTTATTGGAAGTAGTTTATGCCTCACTCTTTGGTGCAAATATGCCTCGGTCCTTTTGGGGAGATGCAGTCCTCTTTGGTATCCTCCAGTTCAAAACCCCCTTCAAACACTCCACCACCATATCCAAATACCTCCAACCCAAAACCTGGAACCCCGCATTTTTGGTTGTGTGGTCTTTGTCCACTTACATGATCACCAATGCAGCAAATTGGATCCCCGCGCCGACAAGTGTGTTTTCATTGGTTATGCATCTCATTGAGGAAGGTTCCTGATGTTATCATCCTCCTAGTCAGAAGGTCTATACTTCGATGGATGTTGTATTTCCGGAACACGAGATCTATTTTTCAGATGCACAGGAGGACACTTCTCAAATTTCAGAATTTATTCCTTCAGCAATTTTTCCAGATTCGTTCCAACTCGCCAGCCTCTAGAGACGTGGCCCCGACAAAAACGACAGGTCACCCCCTCCCCCCCCCCCAATTTTTTCCTGAAGTTGTTCCGCTTCAGTCATCTCCCGGCCATCACACTCAGGAGGAGAATATTGAAGAGTTTGTGCCCGCTCCGAGAATACTTCAGCTCCAATACCACACCAATCACCTACTAAGGACGTCATTCATATAACTTCTCCACCTGAAACTGATAACAGTAATGAAATATTTCTTGATGATTGCATTTCAGAAGGCACAGAGCCTACATATCAGATCCCAAAGAGGAAGAATCGTGGTAAACCTCCAGTTCACTACGAAGGAGATCTTAATGCAAAGGGGAAATATCCCATCAACAATTATGTATCCCTCGACAGATTATCAGAGTCCGGGTACACTTTGTGAAGCGGTTAGCTAAAATACCTGTTCCCAACAATGTAACTGAAGCACTAGAAGACCAAAAATGGAAAGAAGCCATGAATGAAGAAATGCGAGCTCTCCAAAAGAATGGCACATGGGAACTCGTGCCATTACTTCATGGAAAGAAGACAATGGGATGCAGGTGGATTTATACCTGTGAAACTAAAAGTAGATGGATCCATTGAAAGATATAGAGCTAGATTGGTGGCGAAGGGATACACACAGAGATATAGGATAGACTACCAAAAGACCTTTGCCCCAGGAGCCAAGATCAAAACTATCAAAGTCCTTCTGTCTCTAGCAGCAAATCTCGATTGGCCATTACATCAGTTTGATGTAAAGAATGCATTCTTATATGGAGACTTGGAAGAAGAAGTATATATGGACTTGCCACCAGGATGTAAATTCACTTGTGACAAGGAGAATCAAGTTTGCAAGCTCAAAAAGTCATTATATGGGTTAAAGCAATCTCCCAGGGCATGGTTTGGTAGATTTACTAAATCCATGAAGAATTTTGGATATACACAGAGAGTAATTCGGATCACACTTTGTTCTTGAAGCGTGATGAAAAGAAGCTTACTACACTGATCATTTGTGTGGATGACATAATTGTGACTGGAAATGACACAGGAGAACAACTGAAACTCGAGAAGTATTTGTCTAAGGAATTTGAGATGAAGGATTTATGTGATCTGAAGTACTTTCTTGGAATTGAAGTAGCAAGGTCCGCAAATGATATATTTTTGTCACAAAGGAAGTATATATTGGATCTGCTCGCTGAAAACAGGATTGCTTGGATGTAAGCCTGTTGACACACCAATCGAGATCGAGATGAATCACAAGTTGTGTGAAGACATTGATCAAGAACCAACCAATAAGGAACAATACCAACGCCTTGTTGGAAGGTTAATATATTTGGCCCACACAAGATCGGATATTGCATATGTTGTGAGTGTGGCTAGTCAGTTATGCATTCACCCAGTGTCTCATAGGAATGTAGTTGATCGAATCTTAAGGTCCTGAAAGTTAGCCCTTGGAAAAGGATTAATGTTCTCAAAAAATAGAGATCTTGAAGTTGTGGGATATAGAGATGCTGATTGGGCTGGCTCCATTACTGATAGACGCTCTACTTCAGGTTACTTTACCTTCGTGGGAGGTAATCTAGTCACTTGGCGGAGTAAAAAACAAAATGTGGTTTCTCGGTCTAGTGCAGAAGCAGAGTATCGAGGAATGACCCATGAAGTTTGTGAACTGCTATGGATTAGAAAACTATTGATAGAGTTGGGTTTCAAGCCAAGAAAGCCAATGGAGTTACATTGTGATAACAAGTCAGCCATTGACATTGCACATAATCCAGGTACAGCATGATCGCACCAAACATGTTGAAGTGGATAGACATTTTATCAAAGAGAAAATTGAGAAGAAGATCATCCGCCTACCATTCATAAAATCGGAAGATCAACTTGCCGATATGTTAACAAAAGCTGTTTGTAGAGAGTGTTTCATGACTCACTTACCAAGTTGGGTATTGGTGACGTATATGCACCAACTTGAGGAGGAGTGTTGACGTGAGTCTCCTAATTAATCAAGAAGATTTATTTCCTTGATTAATTAAGGGATTTACTTTCCCATTCTATTTAGTTGACAAATCTTTGCATAATTAGGAGATACTTTCCTAATTCTTTATTGTATCTCATTCCTTGTAAAGCACTCTGTAAACTCATATATATACCTCCTTATGGAGAAGAATAAAGTTAACCTAATACATTCAAACCCATATTCATATTTTAGCACTGTTGCCCTACTAGTAATCTATGATTTGATTCTCTCACCTCTCTCTCTGAATTTAACGTTGTCAAGCTCTTCATTGATCTCTTTCTTAACGATCAACTGCTCTCCAGTTAGATATTTATGGTCTCAGTGTGAATTGGGGCCTTGTTTTGTAGTTGGTTCTTGTTGTTTTGTTCCTCATCCAAAAATAGAACAAGAGTTTATGCTATTTTTGACCTTAAATCATTGTGGAACTAACATTTGATTAATGGTTAGTATTGGAATCCTATATTATTATACTATCCATTGTTTTGATAGCTATGGAGTGATGAAGTATGCTTGAGTGGTGGAGCATGCTTGTCTTAGGTGCATGTTACAATTGCTTGCCTATCTTGAGAATTGTATGATTGTTTATTCTTGCTTTGTGTTGTACCCATCTATAAAGCTTTAAAGTGTTGTCTTGCAGTGATAATACTAATAAGACAATTTCATTCGAAGTGATGTAAGCATCAACAGCCTAACCACTATAATTCTTTGTTCTTGTCTGTTGCTATTTTATAGTCTTTGTTTCTTCATGGTATCATAGTGGGTTAGCCCATGTGTAAAAGCTTAATAGCCACATGTGTTATACGTCATCCAAAATGTGTTGTCCACATATTAGGCTTGAAAATTTGACACACATGCAGGGGCGTATGAGAATGTAAAGGTAAAAACTCCCACATTGAAAAGTTAAAAAACCTTACAAGGGCTTATAAGGAGTTGAGCTACTAATCTCATTTCCAATTTCCTTCGGTTAGAAATTGCCAACGTATTAGTGCACGATTGACGACCTATCCTTACGTCAAAGACTAATGCCGAAGTGACCCCAGCTAGATAATTTATTAAATGGGATGAATTCTGTTCAAAAACTGTGGTTCTTTGGACTGATAATTTGCCTACAGAATACCTATTTGAGTATTTTTTTCTTGTGCTTGGTGAACTGCCCAAATTAATTACCTAAATGAATACTATTAATTCAAGTTAATGCTTCAAAAAGAATATTGATTCAAATTAATGCTATGGCCCTAGAGAGGGAAGTAATTATTAATTAAGGAAAAAAAAGAAAAAAGAATCAGAGTTTGTGATGGGATGGCCTCTCCTACCTACACAACGGAAAAATTAATTGAATTAAAATAAATTTAAAAATAATGCAACACACTATATCGTCATTCTTTGTTGAATTGTACCATTTCAAGCGTTGACCCTCAATGTGAAAGCTCTTGCCTCTCTTTTCTGCTACTTGTTATGTCGACATTCTCACAACACTCGAAATTAATACATGGGTTTTTCCGAACAAACTCATTTTTCTGGTTGGTTATTTCAATCCTCTCTGAAGACACAAAATACCCTATACTCTCCTATATAAATTGGCCCCACCCCTTCAAACCTTCTCTCTCTCTCTCTCTCTCTCTCTCTCTCTCTCTTGTGATCACTTATTTTGATTGATTTTGAGTACTTCTCTTCAGATTCTGCCCACTTGTTTAGATTTTTAGGATGAACAAACTAAGACAACATAGTTTCTTGGCATTCTTATGCCTCCTCCTTATATTTCCAACTTCAGTTTTCGGAGACTGCACATGTGACAAAGAAGAAGATGGGGACCGGAACAAAACCGAAGCCCTCAAGTACAAACTGGCCGCGATTGCATCGATACTAGTTGCCAGTGCAATCGGTGTTGGCATTCCGATTCTTGGGAAGACCATCCCGGCTTTGCATCCCGACAGGAACATCTTCTTCCTCATCAAGGCCTTTGCAGCCGGTGTCATATTGGCTACCGGGTTCATACACGTGCTTCCGGATGCTTTTGAGAACTTGACATCGCCGTGCCTTAAGGAGAATCCATGGGGGAAGTTCCCCTTCACTGGGTTTGTGGCCATGGTTGCTGCCATTGGGACTTTGATGGTGGATGCCTCTGCCACTTCTTACTACAGCAGATCTCACTTCAAGAACAATAAGGCTCAGTCTGCGGAGAGCGGCGGAGACACGGAGAAGGCGGGAGAGCATGAGGGTCACGTGCATGTTCATACTCATGCAACTCATGGTCATTCTCATGGTTCAGTTGACACTTCACCTACAACACAACTTCTTAGGCACAGAGTGATTTCACAGGTACTTTTAATTTTCTTTTGCTTAGCAGAGAGTGTTGGTTTTTGATTTGTTATTTATTTTGGTTTATGTTTAGTAATTAGTGGGTGGAGAATATTGATTGATTAGTTTTGATCTTGTTGCAGGTTTTGGAGTTGGGGATTATTGTGCATTCTGTCATTATTGGAATTTCTTTAGGTGCTTCTGAAAGTCCTGACACCATAAGGCCTCTTGTAGCTGCCTTGACCTTCCATCAGTTTTTCGAAGGCATGGGACTTGGTGGATGCATATCTCAGGTAATTGCTTTGCATACTTGACTAATCTATAAGTTCAATTAAACTCTGGAAGATGCTGAGAGGATTTTTTGTTTTTCTTACTTGTTGTAGGCGAAATTTAAGGCTCGAGGAGTTGCAATCATGGCACTGTTCTTCTCTCTTACAACTCCTGTTGGAATTGCAATTGGTATCGGAATTACAAACGTTTATAAAGAGAACAGCCCAACTTCCCTCATCGTTGAAGGCGTTTTCAACGCAGCATCAGCCGGTATCTTAATCTATATGTCCCTTGTTGATCTGCTAGCAGCTGATTTTATGAACCCAAAAATGCAGAGCAATGGAAGACTTCAAGCTGGGGCTAATATAGCTCTTCTTCTTGGAGCTGGTTTTATGTCTCTGATAGCCAAATGGGCTTAAACTAAGCAGTCTAGGATGTTGATATTTTTTTGTTCTTCTTCTTTGTGCCATTTGCTAGTTTGTTTTTTTCTCAAGTTCTGTGTTCTATTTCTCCATAATTAGCATCAAATTATGTAGTTTAAATCTCAGAATTCTGTGTTAAAAATAAGCATTCAGTTGATGGTGTAGTTTCTTTACAATTCAATAGAGGAAAGTGTTTGTTTTTTTGTTAAGGAGTCAAAAATTCAATCTGAAACCATTAGTCTAGTTGATTCCCTTCCCATACATTTGCATCAATGTCAAGGGCCCACAAGATTGTAGTTTGGAAATTGAGAGGAAGTTTCTTCCCCGCCCCTTTTCCCAAAGTGACGGAAAAAGTCACCAGAAATTTGTAATGAGTGATTGAGAAAATCCAAGTCCACTGTAACAAAAAGGAACACGAAAGAAATTCTATGCTGAACTGACCCTGCATTGTGTTTCCTGCTGTTGCAGTTGACTTGGTCCACCTGAAAAGAGATTTACAGACAGATACAAATATCTGTTAGCAATAGCCAATTAATGTGTTAATTATGTAATCAATTAATGTGTTAATTATGTAGTCAATTAATATTTGGCACCTACTATGTTTGGCACCTACAATATTTGGGGGGCTTGACTAGGTTGGTTGCCTAACTATGTTTGGCACCTACAATATTTGGGGGGCTTGACTAGGTTGGTTGCCTAACTTGGTTGGTTGCCTAACTTGGGGGGCTTAGGAACTTGTATATATATGTGTTGATTGTAAGTAATGAAGACATAAGTGAAAATCAGAAAATATTCCACAACTCTCATTCTCTCTACACTTTCCACTATCTCCTCTCAATATTCTCTATGTTTTGACATGGTATCAGGGCAGCGATCTTGCTGACTCTAGTCTTGAATTGTTGTTTCCATCATGGGAGAAGATGTTTTTTTCCCTGCTGGAAATAGCACCACCAACTCTTCTCAACCTACCTACCTAGAAGCATTGACGACACCGATCCCGACCCAGACAGTGACCCGACCGATTGGCCTCACCTGGACTAGGTGTTGCCGCCGACCCAACCAACCGACCCCGATGATCCAGACCTCGACTCCCGCTGAAATTGCACGATATGAAAAAGATCAAAAGAGATATGAAGCTGCAAGTGGTGACTCTGGCTATGTATTCCATACTTCGGATGATAGAAATTCAACGGGCTGGATAATTGATTCTGGTGCAACCGATCATATGACATTTGATCCTGATGATTTTCTGAGTACTAGTCAACCCAGACGAACTAGTATTGCTAATGCCAATGAAGTTACTTCTCCTGTGGCAGGAGCTGGAACTGTGGCTCTCTCATCCTCTCTTTCATTATCTAATACTTTACTTGTTCTATCTTTATCAAATAAGCTAATATCAGTTAGTCAAATTCCTGAACAATTGAATTGTTGTGTATTAATCTACCCGAGTTTTTGTTTACTTCAGGATATTCACACTAAGGAGATTATTGGTCGTGGTACTAAAAGAGGGGGGCTATATTATATGGAGGATCTCAGTACATGCATGGCTCACAATGTGACACATGATATCAAACAAAGGCAAGTCTGGTTGTGGCACCGTCGATTGGGGCATCCATTCTTTGGATATATGAAGCATATTCTACCAAACTTATTATCAGATTTCAAGGACTCCGACTTCAAATGTGACATTTGCATTTTGGCTAAAAGTCACCGTGTGCCCTACCCATTAAGTTCAAGTAAGAGTACTACTCCATTTAAGTTAATTCACTCTGATGTTTGGGGGCCCTCACCTATAACTTCTCATTCCGGCTTTCGGTGGTTTGTGACATTTGTGGATGATTGTACTCGTATGACATGGTTGTACTTGATAAAGAATAAAAATGAAGTGTTTACCTGTGTTTCAGCCTTTTTCCCACAGATTTGAAACTCATTCTCTACCAAGATCCGAGTTCTTCGCTCCGATAATGGGGGCGAATATGTCAATCATGACTTTCAAACATACTTCCAGATGCAAGGCATGATTCATGAGACAACTTGTCCTCAAACACCACAGCAAAATGGTGTTGCGGAACGAAAAAACCGACACCTCCTTAAAACAGCACGAGCCCTTCTGATTGAAGCTCATGTTCCTCGTCACCATTGGGATGATGCTATAGTCACCGCAGTCTACCTCATCAACCGAATGCATTCCAAAGTTTTAGACTTCCAGACTCCCTTACAAGCACTTGCCCAACATGGGCCCTTGCCCTCCGTTCAAATGCTTCCGCCCCGAGTCTTTGGTTGTGTGGCATTCGTTCACCTTCATAAGAATCAACGTGGCAAACCTGATCCATGTGCTTTCAGATGTGTTTTCGTAGGCTATGCTGCTCATTAGAAAGGATACCGGTGTTATCACCCCTCCAGCCGTCGTACGTATGTCACTTTGGATGTCACCTTTATGGAGTCGGAGATGTTCTTCCATGATCCGATGTCCAACTCTATGCCTCAAAGAGGCATAATGAACAAAGAGGCTTTGGGAATTCAAGGACTTGAAGATTGGAGCAAAACAAACCCAAGCAATGAAGTTGAATTTCGAGCAGGAGCCAAGCGACCAGTCTCCAAGAGCCCAGCGACCAGTCGTCAGAGAATCCTGAAGAAGAATTTCGAACCTGCCCAAAAAGCGACCGGTCCCAGGAGCCCAGCAACCGGTCGTAGAGAATCCTGAAGGAGAATTTCGAACCTGCCCAAATACGACCAGTCGCAGGAGCCCAGCGACCGTCGTCAGAAAGTCTTGCAGAAGAATTTCGAATATGCCAAAAAGCGACCGGTCACCAGGAGCCCAGCGATCGATCGCTCCCTGCCAAGAACATGATATCTCTTCATATTTCACCTCCGAGACTGATGAAGACCCCCCTCACATCTCAGGACCCGCTGATCAATCTCCTGAGAATAATCCTAGGTACGTGATTCTACTAAATCTACCTGCTTTAGTTGATAAACCTGTTAGATATCAATTACCTGATAGGCAAGAACCGTGGAAAACCGCCAATTCGGTTTCACCGGATAATGGCAAGGCATCAAAGTACCCAATTGCAAACTATGTTTCTACTGAAAAATTATCTGCACCCCTTCAAGGCTTTGTACACCAGTTATCCGCAATTCATATTCCAACCAAAGTGAGTGAGGCATTGAAGGATCCAAAATGGGTTCAGGCAATGAATGAGGAGATGCATGCTCTGGAGAAAAATCACACATGGACACTGGAGAACTTACCTCAAGGAAAAAGGACTGTCGGATGCAGATGGGTTTACACTTTGAAATACAATGCTGATGGGTCAATTGAACGTTACAAAGCACGGCTTGTGGCAAAGGGATACACACAAACATATGGTATTGACTATGAAGAAACCTTTGCCCCTGTTGCAAAATTTAACACTGTTCGAGTGCTCTTGTCCATTGCAGCAAATCTTGATTGGCCTCTCCACCAATTTGATGTGAAGAATGCCTTTCTCCATGGAGAACTCAGAAGAAGTCTACATGGATATCCCACCAGAATATGTTACATCTACTCATGTTAATGTGGTGTGCAGATTACGAAAGGCATTATATGGATTGAAGCAATCTCCTCGAGCATGGTTTGGGCGTTTTACCTTGGCCATGAAGAATTATGGTTTTAAGCAGAGTAATTCTGACCATACTCTGTTCTTAAAACACAAGGGAGGAAAGGTAACGGCTCTAATCATTTATGTCGATGATATGATTATTACCTGAGAATGATATGCAGGAAATCTCTCAACTACAAAAATGTTTGGCAAAGGAGTTTGAAATGAAGAATCTTAGTGGACTCAAGTACTTCTTGGGCATTGAAGTTGCTAGATCAAAGCGAGGCATATTTCTCTCACAAAGGAACTATGTTCTAGATTTATTGGCAGAAACAGGAATGTTAGATTGCAAACCTGTTTACACTCCAATCGTTCAGAATCACCACCTTGGGGAATATCCCAATCAGGTACCCACTAACAAAGAAAGATACCAAAGATTAGTAGGTCGATTGATCTACTTGTCCCATACCCGACCCGACATCGCGTATGCTGTCAGTGTTGCTAGTCAGTTTATGCATTGTCCAAGTGAAGATCATATGGATGCAGTTTTTCGGATTCTTAAATATTTGAAGTCGGCACCAGAAAAAGGACTTATGTTCTCCAAATATGGTCATCTGAATATCAGTGGCTATACAGATGCAGATTGGGCAGGGAACATCATGATAGATAGACGATCAACATCAGGGTACTTCACATTTGTGGGAGGTAACTTGGTTACTTGGAGAAGCAAGAAACAAAATGTCGTTGCTTTGTCTAGTGCAGAAGCGGAATTCAGAGGAATGACCAAAGGAATTTGCGAACTTCTTTGGTTGAGAAAATTGCTTAGAGAGATTGGATATGCACCTACATTCGGAATGCATCTACAGTGTGATAACAAGGCTGCAATATCCATTGCACACAATCCAGTTCAACATGATCGCACAAAACATGTTGAAGTGGATCGACACTTCATTAAAGAGAAAGTTGAAAATAAAGAAATTCAGCTTCCGTTTGTCAAGTCTGAAGACCAACTGGAGATATATTAACAAAAGCTGTTTCTAGCAGAGTATTCCACAACTCACTGATCAAGTTGGGCATTGGTGATATCTATGCACCAACTTGAGGGGGAGTGTTAGCAATAGTCAATTAATGTGTTAATTATGTAGTCAATTAATGTGTTAATTATGTAGTCAATTAATGTGTTAATTATGTAGTCAATTAATGTGTTAATTATGTAGTCAATTAATGTTTGACACCTACTATGTTTGGCACCTACAATATTTGGGGGGCTTGACTAGGTTGGTTGCCTAACTAGGTTGGTTGCCTAACTTGGGGGGCTTAGGAACTTATATATATATATGTGTTGATTGTAAGTAATGAAGACATAAGTGAAAATCAGAAAATATTCCACAACTCTCATTCTCTCTACACTTTCCACACTCTCCTCTCAATATTCTCTATGTTTTGACAATATCTGTTTTTGATACAAATATCTCTTGGCATCAAAGCCAAACATGCAGCATAATTTGCAATTGGGATTTGACTACAATAAGATTTAATCATTAAAAAAAACAAAGAAGATTGCTGTATTCTGCAAGTGTCTGGCAATTGGGATATTTTAAATTGGACAAGAAGTAGACATTTACATTGCTTTGCTCCTGGCTTTCTTCACATAGCTTATACATGCAATGAGGTGAGAATCAAAATTCAGCAGATCAGAAGTAAACATTTACATTGCTTTGCTCCTCGCTTTCTTCACATAGCTTTCTTAGTATTAAGTTTTTGCAGCAAAGGTTTGCAACACTTCTTGAGTAAAAACAAGATAACAAAAACTTTTCCAAGTTAGCAGAATCTAACAAAATCTTAGATTTTGAGATGTTGCTTTTCTTTACTTAGCAGTTAGGTTAGAAACACTGTTTCTTTAACTTGCTTACTTTGATCTTTCGGCTTCATCTAGCTCCTCTCTTTCCATCACAATCTTTCTAACTCATGAATCATTCTTACAACCTAGCGATATTCTAAACTACTCTAATTTACTGGTGCAATCAAATTTGATGTCAGTTTTGATTTATTATATAGATTATATATTTCATATAGTCTACAACCATTGGCCCATTAATATAATAGTCTTCAAGAAGGCCCACTCAAGAACAAAGCAAAGGTTCCAAAGTTTCCAAGTGTCCAGCCCTTGATACTTTGGTCCCCAAATCTCAGTTATTGGACCATATATTCCCACTTAGTTAAATATTGTGCTCTCTTTTACATCAACAGTAATCAAATGTAATCTTACAATAGCTTACAGTAATAAAATAAATAGATTTGTTCTATGAATCTCATCTATTTCTAACAATTACAAAAATCTAAGCTGCATTGACATGCAGGATTGAGATAGTCCTTGACATTACTGGCTCTTAAACACCTTGATTTTGATACTGATATAGAAATTTCCTCCCAATAGTGTATCATTTCAGGTCTATATTCTTGCAAGCTTGAGAGTCTTATAAGGCATGTTTAGAGTATCTGTTTGTTTTGTTTTGCTAAAGGGGTTTGAGAAGTGCTTTTGGGTTGTAAGTTCTTTGTGCATTGTGTTTCTCTTTTGTCGGCAGATGTTCACCCGTTTTGATTTGTTTCCTGTGATGGTAGGGCAAAGTTCCTCATTGCCTTGAAAACCATTGACTGGTCAACAAGTCAACTTTCTTTAGTGTGCGAGCGTGCCACTGCTAGCAATGAAAATCCTAGCAGACTTCTTTAAAAATAAATAACTTGCGCCCCAAGTTACTTATTTTTGAACAAGCGATTGTGAAATTGGATGAGGAATATCTCCCAAGTACGTTCTTTTATTGCCTCAGACTGGTGAGGACTTCACAATTTTTCACAATACAAAAACTGGTAGTTCTGGCCAGAATAAATGATAAGAAAGTGAACCGTTTTCAGGCAGAACTCCCTTTTACAAAGCTCATAAGGGAACAACTGACTATAAGAAAACAAAAGGAGGGTTGTGCTTCCATTTTTGTCTGGGTAGATGCTTCTGATCTGGGCTGGATTGGGTATGCTTATGACTGGACTTTCAACAACTTCAACTACTAGGGTTCAGCTGCAAATTGGATACCAAAGCTTAAATTTGGCAGAGCTTTAATCTATTTCAAGCCCTGGAAGGCTTTTGAAAGGGTAGAACTGAGATTTCTTCAATCTGAAATGGGCAGAAGTGGTTGGACTTGAGCTGGAACTATACTGTGGCACATGTTCTGCTTAGTCAGGGCTCTCCATAAATTTGTTGAGGTTTTCATATTTGTGAAAAATCCAAACTCTGTTTGCTTTGGTTTTGCTGAACCAAATTTGTAACAAGAAAAATCTCGTTTTGAATGACTTTCTTCTAAGTCTGAAAACTGAAGTTTTGACTTGTAGCTGGCCTTTTTGTGACTTAGCTAGCTTTTGGTTGCTTCAATTTGCTTGAAGGTTCTCTGAGATCAAGTGATCATTTTGAGTGTTTGTTTTTTGACTGATTTTTTAGTTGTTTGATTGCCTCCTTCTTTGTTCACCTTCTTCTGTACTTATAAGAAAGGAGTGGGGGTTCTAATTCTTTTAATAATGGGCGGCAAAAAATCCCAAAAGATCTTTTATTTTTTAAAACAAAAGAAATGGGGTTTTATCAATTTTGGCAGTTAAGCCCTCAATGATCAGTTCCTGAGACAGTCACTTCTGTTTTGGATGGGGAACCTCTCCTCCTTTTTTCCAGTCTACCTGCTCTTTCAAACCTGTGATGGTAAGTTTGATATTCCAGTTAAACAACTCCATGTTTCATGCTTATCTCATTTTCATAAAATCAAGTCTGCGTATCCCTTTGAAAATGGTGCCTTCTCTGATTTAGAAGAAATATCTCTGTTTGTAGAAAGGCCCTGATCTTTCTCCAGTCTTCCTGATGGCAGAGCTTTTCCCAAAAAAAATATTCTCTTTTTTAAAACCTGCTGCTACTAGCTCTCTATTAATTCCAGTTGAAATTGCTGACTTTTCCTAGTTCAGGGGTCACGTGGGTCTGTTCCTTTGTTGGGTTTATCTTTTTCTTTCTTTAATTTAAAACCTGCCAAGCCCATTTTGGTTCAAACTTAATTTGGGTTCCTTCACGTCCCAAGTTTCTTCTTGGGACGAATGTATCGCTTTGGCCTGTTTATTTGTTAATAGGCTGGGCGCATCGATAGGCTGAGTGCGTCAAACTTAGGCCCAAACAACAAATTGGTTTCCTTTTCAGTTTGGGATCATTTAGCATCAAAGCCAAAGAAGCAAGCAGAATAACAGAGGGACAAAAAGCAGCAATAAAACTTCAATCACTCATTGAGCACCACCAGCCAGGGACGGACCCACAGTGGGGTCAATGGGGTCAAACGACCCTATGGACTCCATGGAAATAAGCTTGAAGGTCCCTTTAAGTTGACTGTGCGACCCCATGGATGCCCTCCACTTGCTTGTTGTTTGGCCCGAACGAAATGGCTGCTGCACAAGGAAGAAGAAGAAGCAGCGTGCTGCTTCATTTTTTGTTAAAATGTTGGGTAAAACGATGTCGTTTTAGCCCAGCGAATTTCTTACTTTTTTAAAATGACCTGGCCAAAACGACGTCGTTTTGGTCATGGTCTTTAAAAATAAAAATTAAAACAGCCCAGCTATTCTAATACCCCTCCACACCCGATCCCAGCAACTCCCAAAACCCCAATTCTTTTGTCCTGAACCCTCCATCCCTAACCCCCAGCCCCACACACACACGCAACCAACAAAACCTTTAACCCCATCTCCTCAATTGTTGCCGCCACTGCCAAAAGCTTGCCTCCACATCCACAACATAACAATTCAAGTAAATTCTAACTCTAAGCCTAAATTAATTGAATTGAAATTATGATTTTATTATTTTATTTTGATTTATTGGATGTTTCATATATGAATTTTTTTGTAGTTCATTGGTACAAATTTAGTGTTCTCTTTAATTGATGTGAGTTATTACTTCGAAACAAAATGGGAGATCAATTGTTGAGTGATAATTTGCTTGTTTACGTTGAGAATGATATTTTTGCATGTATTAAAAATGAAGTTATAATGCTACGTTTTCAAAATATGAAATCTCGTCGTTGACAATTGTAGTTTGTAATGTTGTTTTTTTATATGAATTATGAATGAACGTTTCATTTCTAATGTTATTTTAATCTATAAAAAATTTCAAACTTTTACACTATGACCCCATAAGGTAAGATTTCTGGTCCGTCCCTCCACCAGCAAGAAAAGAATAGTATCAAGAAATGGATTTTAATTTAAAATAAGGAAAAGCAAGTTATTGAAATATTATATGTACATGGAATCCTATTAATAAATTAACGCAGATTTTGATGCTACACAATCACAAAAAAATAAATAAATAATTTGCTGTATTATTCTGCAGTGTCTGGCTATTGGGATATTTTAAATTGGGCAATCCTGGCTTTCTTCATATAGCTTAGTAAATATCAAAACTCAGCAGATGATTTTCTGATCTAACAAAAAGGACATTGACTTTCCAAAGTTAATGGATCACTCTCTTTTTCTTTTGTGACTATCATCTTGGCCTTCATCACTAGTGCGCCCTCCCAAAACTAGGTGGTAAGTATAACAAACTTCCACACAAACTTTTCATGACTGCCAATATCCCTCCTATATAGAGTGGTAATTAAGTATCACCCCCTTCAAATCTTCTCTCACTCTCAAACTTCAAATTTTGTGTACTTCTTCAGATTTAGGATCATTTGCATATCTTTTATGCACTTCCGATTAATGACTTCCTGGTTTACCAACACAAAAAACTTCAGAAAAAGAAGCAAGCAAATGGCGAAAAATTGAAGAAATAATTATTCTAAGCTTCCTAGATGCCTAGTTTAAGCCCATTTGGATATCATAGACATGCAACCAGCTCTAAAGGAATAGATATATTGGCCCCAGCTTGAAGCCTTGTTCTGTATTTTTGGGTTCATAAACTCAGCTGCAAGCATATCAACAAGGGACATACAGATTATAAGATACTGGTCAATGCAGCATCAGCCGATATCTTAATCTATATGTCCCATGTTGATATGCTAGCAACTGATTTTATGAATCCAAACATGCAGAGGAATGGAAGTCCTTCAAGCTGGAGCTAATATATCTCTTCTTGCAGCTGGCTGCATGCCTATAATAGCCAAATGGGCTTAAACTAGTCAGTCTACAATGTTTATAATTTTTTATTTTATTTTCTTTGGGCATTGCTTGCTTCTTTCTCCGAAGTTTTGTGTTTTCACTCTCCAGAATTTGCATCAAATGATGTAGTGTACATATCAGAATCTTGTAAATGAAATACATTCAATTGATGGTGTAATTTCTTTACAAGTTACAACTTAATACAAGAGAAGTCGTTTTTTTTTTCCTTCTCCAAAAAAAAAAAAAAGTTCAACAATGGTTTAAATTCTGTTTTCCTGGAAAAAAAAATGTTTATTGTAGAAAAATATCACTAAAATAAGTGCTAGGATAAAAGTTGTTACATAGAGGATAGAACCACAAATGAAATAAATCAACGTTGAATTTGATCAATAAAACACCCCAATGAAGAGTGAGAGGAACCACCATCCACTAAGGCTTTCTTGCTCTTTACCCTCTCTCTTATATCACTGTCCTTCTCCATCACTTCCCTTATCCCTCTCCAAATCTCCTCTGCACTCACCATCACTTCACATCCCTTCCTATAATCCATCTTAATTTCCAGCTCGAAAGTATTTAATTGTTGCTCCAAGTATTGGGTATTATCCATTATTGTAGTCCACTAGGTAATAGACTTGGAAACCCAAAAGAAGAAGGACAAAACAAAAATTGATTTTGGTATGCATTGAATATGTCAATGATATATGCAAATAATTTGTCAGTTTTCTCAGTCATCAAACAAGACAATTAAGAAGGCAAGTCATTTTATTTAATTTGCTAATTAAGGATATTGTTTGTCTCTTTCCACGTAAGAAGATATTTATTCTCCATACAAATCATAGTTTGACGTATATGCAAAAATAATTCATCAAAAACACAAAAAAAAAAACATATGCACACATGTCGCATTACTACCTGGTATGAATGTAGAAGCTACTACTTACATGGTAAGAAGTTTATGTTCATGATAGGGTGACTGACTTTTAACATCGTTCTACAAGAGGCATATATAATCGCCCTCAATTTATCTATATATAACTGAGAATACAATATGTTGCCAACTTGGTCGAAGCTGCGTTCTTCATACCTTATGTTTATTGTAAAAAGAAGTATACTCTCACTCAACAGCTAAATGGTTATAACCAAGGTCTAAAATATCAATGATTTTGGAAATATCGGTGATTCAAAAATACAGAAATTTCGATAGAAAAATCAGGAAACTATTGGTATCGGGAAACTATCAAAGTTTTTGTTCATGAATCATGGCAGGGTTACTTGAACTTCACCCATTTTAACATCGTATTAAAAGAAGTATATAGCTTCAAAAAGGCTCAACCTCACAAAAATGGTGAAAACAAAATTATATGGCTCGTGTATTTATCTTTGTAACTGAGATTACAGTTTATTGGGCTTTCTTGGTCAAGTGCACGAGCAGCTTTGTTCATCTTTCATATTTATTGGACCTCACCTCTTCTTAATTTCATAACTTGAGAGATATTAAAGCCTTTATTGGAATTTAATTTCCCCCTTATTATAAAAAAGACTGAAGTTTACATACGTGAATTTATTGTATAGCCATCAATGTTTCTAGTTCAGGTGATATATCGTACGACTACAAATACAAATGATTTTAAGCTTTGATGAATCAAATGTTAAATCTGATCAATAAAATGACCCAATGAAGAGCACATGCGATCTCTCTCACTTGGGCCTCACCGAAGCTTCCCATGCTCCCAAAGCAGAGG
>CM031919.1:27437794-27655824 GCA_018703695.1 Prunus fruticosa | reverse complement strand
CAAGGTAATTGTGGGAGCAAATTTCCTCTCACGAGAATATTCGGTTAAAAAATTCCCCTTTCTTCTTCGCCGCCTCTTTCTCCCTGCAAAATAAATTGGATAAGAGGACCACACCCGGGGGGTGTTGGCCAAAGGCCCTCCGATGCCTAAGTTAGTTCAATTGATTTAGGAAAAACCAATAGCTAAATAGGGTACGGAGATATATATGTAAGGTGTAAACCGGGCGGCCGGAGCCTTTTGTAAAAAGAGAGAGAGAGAGAGAGAGAGAGAGAGAGAGAGAGAGAGAGAGAGAGAGAGAGAGGGAGGAGGTGGCTAGAATTTGTGAAGGGAAGAACTCTCTAGAGTTCTAGTAGAAATTCTGACGTACCTCATCCTTGTGCGTGGCCAAGTATTTATAGGGGGCCTTGACGAGGTTGGTGAGGTTGGTGTGGTTGGTGAGGTAGGTGAGGTTCGTGATGTTGGTACATTTAGGGATTTGATTAATTAGGGAATTAATCAAATCCCTAATTGTGGTAGGTGAGGTTAGTGGGGTTGGTGTATTTAGGGATTTGATTAATTAGGAATTTAATCAAATCCTTAATGGTGGTAGGTAGGTTAATTTCCAAACTGATTTTGATCCTCATCTAATTGGATAACCCCCAATTAAATTGAGTAACTCCCAATTAGGTTTAGAAATTCCCAATTAGGTCAAATAATCCCCAAATGGAAGGAATTAGGGTTCTGATTTAATTTGGTTCCCACAGTAATAAATCTTCTAATTCTACTAACATGCAAGGTTCAAAACATGACCCAGATCACTGCAAAACACTTTTTCTTAATTAATATTAAATGGAAGAGAATGAAGCCGTCAAACATTGCTTGTCCTTTCCTCAGTTTCTTGAGGCATTTCATCGAACAACTTGTCCTTGTTATTAAGAAAAATATCAGATCCACAATTGAGCTACTATGTACACAAAATGCTTGATCTGAACTAATTTTATTTTTCGTTTGCTAATTGCACTTTAGTTATAAATAGTAATGAATACATAAAGGAAACTACTTATCTCTTACTTTGTAAGTAGGAATTCCTACATTTTTGTCAATGGCGGTATGACATATGTGTAGAAGTTTTTCTTTTTGTGTTTTTGATGAATTATTTTTGCAAATGCGTCAAACTATGATCTGCACCAAGTAGGAGAATCTCCTTCCAGGGAAGGAGGCAAGTAATATCCATATAGAAATATAATTCTTATGTTTTTTGTTTTCCTTTGGCGTTGGCTAATATATTCCATTTCAGATATTGATGAATGCAAGGTCCTTAATGTTGACAATGACTTGAGACAAGCTGGAAACATGGAAAAGCTTGTCTACCACCTAGAAACACCTTTCCATGTTTTAGGGGAACACAAAGTGCTGGAAACATGGAAACATAATTCATGCTTTGGAGATTGTAATTCATGATTATTGTAACCAACGGATAGCTATCTATAGCTATCTATCTATACTTGTAGATATATATTCCAAATGAGTAATGAGAAAAACTAGATTGGAAAATCTGTAAAACCTCTCTTGTCTATCTCTCCTTACACTATCTTTGGCATGGTATCAGAGCGATCGATTTTGGTTGCCTCTGCATAACCTTGTTCTTACTTAATCTCTACTTATCCTTTGCCCATACTTTGTTGTTATATTGTTCCTATTTCATACTTTGTCTTCCCTCAAACTTGGCTTTGATCACAAGTCTCATTTGTGCTCTTGTTTGCTGAAGTTCTAAGCTATTTACCTCATGGGTGACACCAATGACTCAACCAACTCTACGACTGACTCCACCAAGACGACCGACTCCACAACTCTACCAACCCGTTCCTCTCATGACTACTCCTCTCAAATTACTCCAGATAAGTTGGATGGGTCCAACTACTCTGCATGATCTCGTAGTGTTCGCTTGGCCATCACTGCTCGTCGTATGACTAGTTTCATCAATGGTAAAAAGATTGCCCCTACCATTGATGACCCTAGCTATGAAGCTTGGGATGAAGACAACTGTTTGGTGCAGTCATGGCTCCTCAACTCTATGACCAAGAATGTACGTGCCTTATTTGATCATTGCTCAATGGCTTATGCGGTGTGGGATGCAGCTCGGAAGACATATACTGTTACTCATAATAGCTCCAAGTTGTACCAACTCCGTCGTCGTCACCTGTTACCACTACTCAAAACGGTGAGCCTGTGAATGTTTTCTATGAGAAATTACACTTGATATAGCAAGAAATCGACAGCCTCCGCCCTTGCAAGCACACCAACCTCGATGATGTGGCCCTTCACCAACAAGTACTTGATGTTGAGCGTGTGTACGATTTTCTGGGAGGACTCGATCCCAACTTTGATTCCGTTCGTAGTCGAATTCTTGCTATGAATCCGGTTCCATATGTTATTGAAGCCTATGCACTTGTGGTAGAGGAAGATAGTCACCAATCCTCCATGCTTGGCGGTGGAAGTGTCATGGCAGTCAAGCCTTATCAGCCCCCCCGTGGTCCCAAAACTGATGATACAAAGGGAACTTAGAAGTGCACTCATTGTGGTGGTAATCATCCTGTTGAGAAGTGCTTTAAGCTTCATGGTTGTCCTGAGTGGTGGGATGCCCTCAAGTCCCGCGACCGAACACCCAAGGCAGCATGTGTCATGACTACCGATGCTTCTCCATCTTCTACCTTACTCTCCAACTCAGAGTCAGGTACACAACCCACTACATGGATAATTGACACCGGTGCCACTGATCATATGACTTTTGACTCCACTGCTTTTTCCACATTATATCCTAAATCTCGTCATCTTTACATCACTAGTGCTAATGGTGTTCCCTCTAATGTTACAGGAGAAGGAACCATATCTCTTTCCCCTTCCTTATCTTTATCTCAAACACTACTTGTTCCCTCTATTAATTGCAATTTGTTGTCTGTTGGAAAATTGCTTGACTCACATAATTGTTATGCCACATTCTATCCTTCCCATTGTATTTTTCAGGACCTCATGACTCACGCGACAATTGGGCATGGTAAACGGAGAGGGGGGGTTGTATTCCTTGACGGTCTCATCACCACCAAGGGTGGCTCATACTCATGGTCCTAGCTCACAAGCTTGCAATCAACGCCAGATTTGGCTCTGGCATCGTCGCCTAGGACACCCATCCTTTGGCTATCTTCAACGGTTGTTTCCGTCTTTGTTTCATGGCTTAGAGAATCCTCAGTTTCTGTGTGAAACCTGTGTATTGGCTAAAAGTCATCGAACTGTTTTTCCTTTAAGTGATAATAAAACAGAATTCCCTTTTGATTTGGTTCACTTTGATGTTTGGGGTCCTGCTAAAATTTCCTCCAATGGCAAGAGATGGTTTGTTACATTTATTGATGATTGTACTCGCATGACTTGGGTATACTTACTAGCTCATAAAAGTGATGTTTCCGCTACAATTCGTGAATTTCATGCTATGATTGCCACACAATTCCAGGCCTCCATCAAAGTATTCCGGTCTGATAATGGTGGGGAATATGTGAACAAAGTCTTGTCTCAATTCTTCCAGGATCACGCCAGCATTCATCAAATCTCCACATCTTTTACTCCGCAACAAAATGGTGTAGCCGAACGAAAGAACCGACAATTACTTGAGGTTGCTCGTGCATACATGCTGGATAAATCAGTTCCTCACTACTTATGGGGGCATGCTCTTCTTTTCTCCAGTCTATGTAATTAATCGGGTGCCTAGTAGTGTTTTGGATTTTCAGACTCCATTGGACACTTTGGCTCGTCACATATCTCTTCCTACCATCCTCAAGTTGCCTCCTTGCATATTTGGTTGTGTTGTCTATACTTATGTCCCCTCTCATCAAAGGAGTACGCTGGATCCTTGTGCCATTCGTTGTGTGTTCATTGGGTATGGCTCAAATAAAAAAGGATACACGTGTTATCATCCTCCTACTCACAAGCTCTTTGTCACCATGGATGTCACATTCCATGAGGATTTATCATACTTTGAAGCTTCCACACCCTCTTCTTTTCAGGGGGAGAGGAGGAGTGAAGAGAAGGAGGAAGAAAAAATTCAAAAAATTCAAGACTCACAGAAGCGACCGGTCACCGGAGAGAGAAAAGACCGGTCGCCAAGCAATCTGCCCAAAAACAACCGGTCTCTCAGATCCCAGCGACCGGTCGCCTGCTCCAGCGACGATGAAAATCCAATCTGCCCAAAAGCGATCGGTTGCTAGATAGAAACGACCGGTTGCCAAGCAATCTGCCCAAAAACGACCGGTCTCGGGATCTGGGCGACGGTCGCCTCCCTCCAGTGAAGAAAATTCAAACTGTCCAGAAACGACCGGTTGCTCAGATCCCAACGACCGGTTGCCTCGCTCTAGTGATCTCAAAATGGGTTTTTGGACAGAAATGAATACACTCAAGAAATGTCGCTCTTATTCAGCGAAGACCCCGGAGGAGACAATCCAAATGTCTACAATGATCAACTACAAAATACAACCCCTCTTGCCCAACCATCGGACCAATCGTTGCGTGATGAAGAAACACTTGAGGTAGTTCCTAAACCACCTAACATTGCACCATATATTCTCCCACCTAGGACCACTAGAGGAAAACCTAAACCTCAATATTGTCCTGACCTTTTGCCAAATCAAAATATCCCATTGTTCGGTTCATTTTTACACATAATTTATCATGTTATTCACCTAATATTTTGAGTTAGTTCTTGACATTTTATAGCTTTTTACTTCCTTTTTGTGTTTTCATAGGTTTTACTTTGGTTAGAATGAAAATGAGCTAAAAGTGCATTATTGGTTATAAATTCTGATTTTGTTCATTTTCGTAGGTCAACTTCTTGGCCTTGGATCAGCATTCTCTGGTGCTCAGATGAGGTGAAGATCTTCGTGAAACTTGTTCCAATAGATGTTAACTACAACATATCCAAATTTGAGCTTCATTGGACAAGTATAGCCTATCCAATTGATCCTACATGTTATAGCAGCTCTAGAGAATTATCTTGGGCCAGTTTTTCCCTCCAAAGTGTTATCTTGATTCTTCTTGTTACAATACCATTTGGTAACAAGAAATTACTTTGGTTGAGAGATATTTTCTGAAACAATGAGCATCTTTGTGAAGACAAGAACAAAAACAACCCATCATGGCAAGGGACAAAGGCTAAGGCTTTAACAAAGGTAGTAGTTTTATATTAAAAGTAAAAGCTGGAAAGGAGGAGAGAAGGGAGCAAAGAGGAGGCAGCCATTGGAATCTGAAATTCCATTCTATCATTCTACAACTTTACAGAGATTTTTGGGAGCTTGGAGCTAGAGAGCTAAAGGAGGAAGACAAGGGCAACAAAGCAAGGAGTGGAAGAGATTTCCACCATTGAAGACCTTGAGCTCCCATTTTCACAAAATCTGTAAACTCTTTCTAGTTTTGTTTTGAGTTTGTATTTGAAATAAGTATGAGGAACTAAACTCCATAGCTAGGGCTTAGGTTGAAGCCCTAAACATGAATACCTTATTGTTTTGATGCTTTGAGTGTATGAATTTTTAGATGTTGTTGATGAATCCCATTCACTAATTGAATCTTATGATATGTGTTTGCTTACTTTGATTAATCACCTTAGGTTGTATGCATATAGCTAAAGTTGAGAAGTTGTGTAAGATACCCAAGAACATAATTTCTAATTAGCAACAAATGATTGAATTTGTTTAAGTGAGCATCATGTGAATTGGTTTCTTGACAACAATTGATGAATACCTCTTTACTAAAATAATCTATCCTTGATGTATATTTTCCTTTGATTGATTACATTTGAAAGCATGCTTCTTGAGGTTGTTAGGATTATGTGTTTCTTCATGTTTTCCTAAGCAATAAATGGATGAAGTAAGAATCATCCATGTGAATTGGTTTCTTAGACACCTAATGTAAACATCATGCTATTAGGGTTCTTGTGATGTTCATATTCTCTTTGAACTTAATGAGTTTTTCTTGTAATTGAATTGAAGTACTAAGCACACCTAGATTTGGTTATAGGGAAGGCACAAGTATTGTAGCATTAGCCCTGCACTTTACGTATATTAGAGAGAATGTTAGTGTGGTTGGAATCAATTGCATCCCATACTTCTTTTGCTGCACCTCAAGCTTTTTTCACATGGGATTATCAAAGGTGTTCAATTTGTAGCTGCCTTTTGCTGCCAACCTATGTGGGTTTTCTTCACCTTTGCTGGAAAAAACGATTCTTCTGAACCAAGCTTGGTGTAGGAGGGCCTGAGGTTTCAATATGTATCCAATTGGGCTCAAATTTGGATATGTCATAATAGATACCCATTGGAACAACTTGTATGAAGAATGTATTCCCATTTGAGCAGTACAAGTGTACATTTTGGGCCTTGCAAGTTGACTGCTGAAAATAGACTGGAATGTATGGTGTGCATTTTGATGGGCCCACGGATTGGGTTTGGCTTCATCAATTGATACGTTTTAGCAGTCCATCTTGCAGTTCAGAATCTCTTTTTTCCAACCACATATTAATTGGGCCAATACAAGTTGGGAGGAGGAAGTTAAGGCCGAAACAAATTGCTAACTCAGTCTGCCGTTTTTGCACCTTTTTTCATCTTTTCCTATCCAAAGCCATCATTGCTACCTAAGGCCCAATGAACTGAATGATAAACAGAAAAGGAATGAAAAGCACAAGTTTAACTCAATAACATAATCAAATCATAAGTTAGAAGGGTACAAAATGATATATAAATATGCACCGATCACAAACCAGCTGACACACCTATTGAGCATAACCACAAGTTAGGGATGTATCCAGATCAAGTACCTACTGATAAAGAAAGGTATCAAAGACTAGTTGGACGACTAATCTATCTATCACACACACGCCCCGACATAGCTTATGCAGTGAGTACGGTAAGTCAGTTTATGCATCAACCAAGTGAGGCACACATGAATGGAGTAATACGAATTATGAGGTACTTGAAGACTAACCCTGCAAAAGGATTGATGTTCTCCAAACATACTCACATGGATCTAGAAGGATACACAGATGTTGATTGGGCAGGATCCATCACAGATAGACGTTCTACTTCTGGATATTTTACATTTGTGGGTGGCAACTTAGTCACTTGGAGGAGTAAGAAGCAAAGAGTTGTGGCTAGATCAAGTGCTGAAGGAGAGTTTAGGGGAATGGCTCAAGGAGTGTGAATTGCTTTGGTTATGGAGATTACTGAAGGATCTTGGAGTTAGGGCTAGTTTGGCATTGCTGTGCTTTTAAAAAAAAGTTGCTTTTGCTGTGCTGCGAAAATAATCAGCTGTGAAAAAAAAGCAGCTAGACGTTTGAGTAAACTGTATGTGAAAAACTGCTGTGAGTTGTCAAAGTGTTTGGTAAATTTTTTTCAGAAGTGCTTTGAGTATGTATAATGACCGAAAATGGCATGATGATGAAACTGTTTGTTTTTTTTCTTCATTCTTTTTCTACTTTAAAAAAAGAAAACAAACTTCACTACATAATTTTTTTTTCTTTTTTTAATTTACACTTTTTTGTAATAAAAAATTGTAATCTACAATTAGCACACATATATTACCATAAATTATAAATTAATATTGTAACAAAAGTAGTTCTAAATATTGTTATATTAATAATAACAATGTGTTTTGAGGGCTTCGGAGAGGGTTAGCATAACAAATATACAAAAATTGTTCAATTTTAACATGCCCAAATAGATCACTACAATATAAAAGAAGCTAATTAGATGCATTCATTAAACTTGTAGCGATGCTATTTCTCAATGCTTCCATCTCTTGTGTTCCATTGTCATGAAGACTATGAAGTTCTTGTTGCACATCAACATCCTCACCTATCTCTTCACTTAAGATATCATTTGAAGCATCAAAATGTCTATCACGTTGGCATGCCTCCTTATATAATTATGAAGTGTCATTGTAGCGATGACTATCTTCACTTGCTTGTTGAATGGATAATTAGGCATATCTCTTAAAATTTTCCATCTTTTCTTCCATACTCCAAAGGTTCTTTCAATAACGCTCCTAAGAGAAGAATGAACATAATTGAATACCTCTTTATAACCCGTTGGTTGGCTTCCCCTCCTGTCTCTTTACTAAAGTTGACTCTCAAATTTTCCCATCCTTCTTTTTTAAAATGAGTGCCAGGACGACGTCTAGCATCCACCTCCTTGATGCACAAATCACAGAATATGGATATATTATGATTATTCCATGTAGCTGGAGCTTTTGATGAACTTCCCACATTCTTTCCCATCCTTACTAAAGAAATATGTGTTGAGTATGAGAAATAGATAATAGCAAATAATTGTCGTAATATACATTATACTGAAAGCATAAAAATAGCAAACTTTCCTTTTCCTACAGATATGAATATTCATCTATATTATCCACTATATGCTATATGTTTGAAAATGATAACGACTCCCAAGAAAACTTCCTTAAACCCACTTCTCAATCTCAACAAGGGACAAAGAGTCTAAGCATGGAGTTATCCTAATGATTCATGAAAGAAAACCAACAAGAAGACGAATCCACACATGAAAATAAATTGATCACCTTCACAATTGACATAAGAACAAGAACTATATAATTTTCCTAATCTTTAATATATATTACTTGAGGAACTAGCTAGCCTATTCTCACCCAGGAGGAGACAAAGATAACATAAAGTCTTAGCCAATATTTCCACCAACACAAAAAATATAACTAAAAGGAAGAACTTGAAACCATTACCCAATCAAAATTCTTCTAACACAATAATAAAGTCCACCGACACTAACAAAAAATAATAATAAGTAAGAACTTGAAACTATGACCACTAAAAATTAAAAGCTTTATTTACCAAAAATCTTCTAACACAACAATGGACAACAACTTAGATGGAATAGCAGTTTCAAAGAATAGGATTATTTTTTTTCTTTTCATTCTTGAGAAAAGAGAAGCCACCAGATCTGGAGCTAATGGCTTCTTCACTCTTTTCTTGTAGTTCAAAGGAATTATGTTTGAGCTTGAAGACAACAAGGTTAGGACAATGGAAAAATCAACACGGGACTTGACTTGGGCTATATATATATATATATGATTGCAAACCATCAATATCAGTGAGATTCTAGTTCTACTACCCAACCCGTAGCCCAAATATAAGTCTCTGCTCAACCACTTCACCGTAGAGGCTTATGAGTAACAGCGGCAACAACCAAATTACACTGAAGAATCACTGAAGAATAACAATAGCAAAAATACACTAAAGTGATGAAATCCATTAATTATTTGATTACTTTTGTTCTTGAGATTTTGGAACCGTACCAAACTATACAATGAGTAAATCTATGAACAATGATGGTTGGGTAATCTAGAGAAAAAAAAGCATCTAGGACAGATATGTTTCAGAGAAACAGAAACAAAGAGAGAAGTATCTGACCCAAAGGCCAATTGAAAACCCTAGACCAAACTAGGGAGGAACCTTGCCAAAAATCAAGGAGAGACAAACCCAGGTAAAAAACTAGGAGCAAAACTCTCTCTCTCTCTCTCTGTCTCTTTGTCTCTCCCGTGTCTTTCCCCTAAAGCCCCAAGAACAGAAAGCCCCCAATCTCATAGAAACCAAACAAAAAACCCTAATTTCATAACATATATAAACCCAAAAATCATAAATGTAATGGGAAGATGAACTCACTGATGAGTAGCTGATTGTTGTTAGCAATTAACTTCCTTGATTGAGATGGAATTTTGAGATGCAGGGGGAGGAAGAAGAAGAACAGTGAGAAGAGCAGTCTGTGAGAGTGAAGGTCAGAGAGTGTGAAGGTCCCGAGATTATTTTGTGAGAGGGTTAACTGTTGTCATTTTGTGAAATATTTAGGGGTATTATAGGAATAATGAAACTTTCATTTTGTGAAAACCGGCTCTTTTTTTAAGCAGCTTTTGAAAGTTGGGTTTTGGCGACTTTGAGTTTTTGCTTTTTATGATGGGTGTTTTTAAAATAAGCGTGTTTTTTTGGGTTGACCAAACACCCAACTCATGCCAAATTTTTTATTAAAGTTGCTTTTTAAAAAATTTAAGCGTTGCGAAACGCCACCTTAAACTATTGAAAGCTACAAACCTGACCTGTGACAATAAAGTTGCTATCGAGATAGCACATAACCCAGTACAACACGACTGTACCAAACATGTGGAAGTCGACCGTCACTTCATCAAAGAGAAACTAGAAAGTGGTATAATTAGGTGTCCGTTTGTAAACTCTGAAAACCAACTTGCTGACATTCTGACGAAGGCCGAATCAAGTAAAGTCTTTTATGACTCACTTGACAAGTTGGGCGTGCGTGATATCTTTGCACTAACTTGAGGGGGAGTGTTGACAATGACTTGAGACAAGCTGGAAACATGGAAAAGCTTGTCTACCACCTAGAAACACCTTTCCATGTTTTAGGGGAACACAAAGTGCAGAAACATGGAAACATAATTCATGCTATGGAGATTGTAATTCATGATTATTGTAACCAATGGATAGCTATCTATAGCTATCTATCTATACTTGTAGATATATATTCCAAATGAGTAATGAAAAAAACTAGATTGGAAAATCTGTAAAACCTCTCTTGTCTATCTCTCCTTACACTATCTTTGGCACTTAAGGAGTGTTATAATGCTGACTCTCCAAAATACGCTTTTTATCGGCCATGGAACATTAGTAACGCTTTATGTGAGAATATTGTTGGGGGTAACATATGCTACACTCAAATATAACTGGCGCCACCTGTGAGTTTTATGCTAGGGGTGAGTATTCATGCTACTTCAGAAACAGGCCTCCAACCTCTCGGTCAACCAAACTTAGGCCTATTCTTTTAGGTAAATATATGCTTTCCTATATATACTTACTCTCCTTCATTTGGTTGATTATGGAAATTCATTTCACAGGTATACAAATGTGTTTGCATAATTATGTAGGTGTTGGAACTAGCATTGGACTATTGTTACTACTTATTTGTGCATGGTGGGCATACAAAGTCATAAGGAAACAGAGAGACATAAGGCGCAAGAAAATGTTTTAGAAAAACAATTATCATCGGGTGAAGTTAATGAGAAGTCCACCGACGATTTTAGCATGAATAGGATTCTTGGTGTTGCGTAGATTCAGCTGCACCAAAATGGATTCAACTGCATCCTCAACTTGTGATACTCGCAAGTGCACGAACCGTTGGTAGTTTAGCGTATGTAAGTGCGAGGTCGATTCCACAGGGATTGGTGATTGAATGATCCAACTCAGTTATCCTACACAAAACAAAAATGAAAACAAAAGAAACAAAACAAGAAGAAAGAAAGTAACTAGGACAAGATGGTGTTGTTTTAGAATCCACCCTAATTGTTCTAATCATGTTATGGCAGCAAGTAAACAAATTGATTCACTCATGAAGATGCCCACAATAAGTCCATGGTGTTTGGATCAAATTGCATTGAACATCACAAGGACCCCAAGTATGGTGTTTACATTAGGAGACCTAGAAACCAAATCACATAAGTTGCTAATGGATGGAATGAAGATGATCCCCAAACCTTCCCAACAAGAGCATAACGCATAAAACCTTAGGTGATCAATCAAACGATGCAAAACAGCTCCATTAAAATAGTGAAGAAGAATTCATGAATGAAATCAAACTTTATAAACTCAAACCATGATACAAGACTAGCAAGATGTTTATTAAAACTAATAACTGAAAAACAAAGTAAATACAAGAAGAAAAAAATAAAAGACAAAGGGAGGAGAAGAAGATAAGGACAGCATGCTAGAGATGGAAAAGATTCATCTCCATGGCTGCCAGGAGGCCAAAGCCTCCCAGCTGCTGCCTTCTCCCTTCTCTCCCTTTGTGACTCTCAACTTTCCCTCTCTTTGTGTACAATGGAAGTGTAAAATTGGAACTCTGAATGTTAGTTGAATGTGGAATGGAAGTGGTATTTATAGGGAGAGGGGAGTGGGAAATCTGAATTGAATATGGCAATGACCTAACACACTTGCATTAGATAATCAGAAATGGTTACTCCACTAAATCCCACTAGCAGCCCTAGCTCATCCTCATGTCAGCATGGCCAAGCTTCCATTCAGAAACCAATAGCTCATGCCTAGCTCATCATGACCAAGCATGCAATGAGCTCATCTTCCTTCAGCATGATATGTATTTCCATGGGCTCACGAATTGGGTTGGGCTGAATCAAATGATGACTTTAAGATGTCCATTTTGAAGTTCAGAATGTCATTGATCCAACCACACAAGTATTGGCCCAATCCAAGTTCGGATGAAGAAGATAAGTCCGAAATGAACTTCTAACTCAGGCTCCAGTTTTTGCACGTTTTTGCACCATATTGCTTCATTGTCCTTAACATGCTTTAATTGCATGAATTATGCCCTCTTGCTCTATTGGCCTACAAAACACACAAAGAGAGGCAAATAACTTAGAAATCGAAGAAACTAAGCAAAAGAAGTAAGTAAATAGGGTACGTATATGTATGAAATTATGAACTTAACACTTGGCCCCGAGAGGTCAAGGCGTTCACAAAGGTATGCTGGCTGATGGAAGAATTGTTGCTGAAAAAGTCCAAAATAGTGGACAAAGGCAAACTTTCAGATTTCATCAATAAGGTTGTAATTCTTTCACGAATCAACACAGAAATGTGGTTCAACTGTTGGGTTGTTGTTCGGAAGACTGAAGTTTCCACTTTTGGTTTACGAATTCATATCAAATGGAACCTTTTCCCATTATATCCACCAGCAGTTTCGTACTTGCACTCTGCAGCTTCCGTTCCCATTTATCACCTCAACATCAAGTCGACCAACATACTCTTAGATGAAAAATACGTTGGAAGTTTGAATGAAATTTAAGGACTCTTGTCCCACATTGGTAGAAAGAAGAAAAAGTGAAGTCTTTATAATTGTGGTAGTCCCACACTCAGGAATTGAAAGCTGGGCCAAGTAGAAGCCAATTGGGCTTCAACTTCAAGTATAAGGTTTCAGAAGTCTATTGTCTGGGAGGAAAATAATCAAGGTTCGCAGATTCTAAGTCCTAGTGCTAGGGCTTAGAATAAAAATAGTTGAATCCTGGGTGGGCAGGTCACCTGTAGAACTTCAAGCCTCGAGAAGGGGTGAAATTACTGTCTTTAGGACATTGCATCAAATCTGCAAGCCTCTATCTCAAATCCAACCCTTGGTATTTATATACTGTTGATATATAATCATTTTTATTAGACACTAATTACTGTTTTTCCAACAAAATATAGAGCAAAAGTTGCTGATTTTGAAACTTCCAGGATCAGCTGCGACTGACCAAACTCACCTCAACACACATGTGCATGGGACATTTGTTTACTTGGACCCTGAATATTTCCAATCTAGGCAATTCACGGAAAAAAGTGATGTCTATAGCTTTGGTCAAAAACCAATTTATGCAATAACAAGGTCGACAGAAGTAGAAGATCAGGAATATATGGAAGTCTTGCCACATACTTGATGCTCGAGTTTTGATGGAGGGTTCTGAAACAGAGATCGAGTTAATTGCTAACCTTGCCAGAAGATGCTTGACTTTGAATGGAAGGAACCACCCTACAATGAGAGAAGTCACAGTGGAGTTGGAGGCCCTTGAAATTTCAGAAAAGAAATATTCTCTACAAAAGTATGAACGGAGTGAATTTTCGAAAAAAGATTCCATCGAGCATTGGGATGTTATTATAGGTCCCACAGGAACATGGTCAGCTTCGGATGATGGTCCACAATATATATATATAGAGTTTCAGTTGAGGATTCCTCAAATAAGTTAACATTTTCACGTTTCATACTTGTATTATACACGTACGTATTTTTCAATAATACATCCGTTTTCTATACACATCTTAAAGACTCGATAAAATACATGTTTTTTAAAAGCAAACATACAATACTCGTATTGTACTCGTACATACGTATTTTTCATGTTTAATACACATATTTTTACAAAATTTTCAAGAATACACACAAAATTCACGTATTATACACATAATTTTCACATATTATTGAATAAAAAAATATATGTTAAAAAATTTAAATAAATTATATTAAAATATTATATAGTGGCCCAAATTTTCAGTTGTAATTTCACAAAATTTTGCCGAATAAAATACGTACTTTTTCCGTTCTATATTTTACTAACTATGAAAGAATGTGAGAGGCAAAGATTACTTTTACTTGTTGTAACAAAAATGCAAGATGGTGATTTTGCAATCTATTTGCCAATCAGAACGACAATTTCATACAAATATTTATGGGTATACTTATGGTAGTATTCTTCATGTAAAGTATTATTTGAAAAGTGAAGCAATTACCAAGAACACTCCAACTCAACATGCAATTCTCTACAACAAATAATGTGTGCAGTAACATAATTTAGCTTTGTTAGTTTTGCAATGCACTACAAACATGGTTGGCCCTAGGGTTAACCTGATTATGGACGCACTACTACAAAAAAGGCAAAAGACAACGGGAATTCACCGCCGTGAATTTGGTTTTCAAACCGTCGTAAAATCGAGCGACGTCTTTTGCAAAGTAAAACCACGACGCGAAATCACCGTCGTTGTTATGACAAACAACGTCATTAACAAAAAACAACCGACGTCTGTATACTGAAAAATGAACCAAAAAATTGTCCTGGAGAAGAATAGACGACCTATTTTATACAACATACGTCGTGTAAAAGAATACAATACGTCTTTAAATAAATAAAATATGATGTTATTAAAGCATACGACGTCCAATATACTTATATAACCGTCATGAAATAGTATTGCCACTTCGTTTTTTCCATTAATATTGACGTGGAAATAGCAGTTAGGATAAATAACCTTCGTTGTTGTAACAAACAACGTCATTTACAAAAAAACGACGACGTCTATACACTGAAAAATGAACCAAAAAATTGTCATGGAGAAGAATAGACGATGTAAGGTTTTTATTTGTACCTTTATTGTATTTTGGCTCTTCTCTTAAACCAACAAAACCCTTGTAATAATAATTAGATTCTAGGTTAGAATCAGTGTGGGTTGAAGGGCTTCCAAGTCTCCTCGTTGCAGATCAAAAGGTAAAACATTTGCATTGTTCACATGGATTAATCCATATTCACTTGGATTGATCCAACGTACATTCGTGCATGCTTCTGTCTGTTGTCAGTTGTATTAATACTTTCATAGCTTGTATTAATCCATTATGCGTAAGTTTTTACAGCTTTGTCAGATTTCTTTATTACATGGTTATTTCTTATCTGACCAAAGCATGGGGTTTATTATATTTATCATTGACTATCTTTACAATATATTAAACCCCTTCTTTCTAAAAACATCTTGATTATTATACTTTATCTTTTCTAAAAGGATGTTTTTTTTATATTTCATGTCATACCTTTGAGAATGTCACTTTATGTCAAAGCATGCATGAGTTGTCCGCTCATTCCTTCCTTTCTTGAGCACATCATCTAGTTATTTAATATATCTTGCTTTAGACATTGACGTATGGGTTGAATACTTTTATTCAACACCCATGTGAGAAAACTTTCTCCACACTTTGATATAAAGCTGCCGGCTCCTTGTTCCAAAGCTATCAAAACAATATGGCTTGCTTTATGTCATCTTGCTAAAAGCTTTGGTGTTGTGTCCGTGCATTTGGTTCTTAAAAGAATTTAAAATCTCCTTTCTCTTTCTTTGTGTTTACAAAAGCATGGGTTGTTTTTTCGTTCAACAAAACAAAAAGGCATGGGCTGTTTTTATATTTTTCCTTCCCATCTTTATTTCTTGGAGAAGTCCATTGTGTGTCTATTTTACTCTCCCTATTCCTTGCCGGCTGGTCCTTCCTGGGAAAGAGGCTTCTCCTTCCTTCTCTTGGCTGTTTTCATAAAATAACATTTTGAAAATCTGTTTCAGTATCTTTGATCCTGAACGGCTAGTTGTGCTCACTGTATGGGGAGATTATTTTTAATCCTTCTTTCTTCTCCTTGAGCAGTCCACCGTGAGTTGTTTTAAGTCTTCTCCATCCATCCTTGTCTGCAGCTGTTTCTAGTCTATATACTCATGTCCTTGACAAAAAAAAAAAAAACTCATTTCATTTTAGAAAACTTTTCTGCATCTCACCTTCTCCTTACCCAGCAGAATAGTTTCAAAGGTTTTTGAAAAAACTTCTTATGTGCCTCTGAGCATTCAAGAACCTATTTACTGCTTCAGCCACTATTGAACACTTGAGGGCTATGTGGATGATTGCCTACACATAAACACTTCCCCAAGTTGATTTATTCTCCTTACGGCTGAATGTTTTTCATTGGTTGAGTTCATTATTATTTGTTCAACTAGTATATGTTACTTGTGAGTATATGATTGATTTTATACATATAGCTTTCTCCAAGTAAACACTTACAAGATTTTGGTTGAACATTTGTTTTGTTGAATTAAACTATATGCTTCAAGTTCATTACTTCTAGTTTAATCATCACAACACTTAGGTTTCATTTGTCTAGCTCAATCATACTTTGTGATTGAGATAGATGAATCTGTGAAACCATAACTCACTTCATACATCAAACTACATGCAACTTGAGCTTGGTGCTCTTGAGAAGATTTGCTGCTAAGAAACAAAGAAATGGTGCTTGCTGTAAGGGTGATTGAAGCTGCCTATAGGTGATAGATTGAGCTAAGTCTTCCTTCATTTCCTTGTATTTCTTATTGAGTGGATTGGATCTCTCCTAGCTTGGTGCTCCCAGTTTTTTACCCACTTGGGTTTTCTGGGTTAACAAATCTTTGTGTATGTTTATACTCTTGCTGTCATTGTTGTACTTGCTGCATCTTGTCCAAAATCACAAGAGTTTCTGTTTGTATTAATACGTGGTGTTGTCTGTTATTAATCCAGTTTTCGCTTATTCATTCTTAGATGGGCTTAAAATTTAATTTGGTAGGTCTTTGACCTCTAGCCTACTTCACCCCCCCTCTGTAGGCTTTTAGAGCTTAGGGCCTGGTTTTACAGACGACCTATTTTATACAACATCCGTCGTGTAAAAGGAAACAATACGTCTTTAAATAAATAAAATATGACGATATTAAATCATACGACGTCCAATATATTTATATAACCGTCGTGAAATAGTATTGTTACTTCGTTTTTTCCATTAATATTGACGTGGAAATAGCTGTTAGGGTAAATCACCGTCGTTGTTGTAACAAACAACGTCATTTAAAAAAAAAACCGACGTCTGTATCCTGAACAATGAACCAAAAAATTGTCGTGGAGAAGAATAGACGACCTATTTTATACAAACACAGTCGTGTGTTTATATATACTACGTCTTTAAATAAATAATATACGATGTTATTAATATATACTACGTCTTATATATTTACATAACCGACGTGGAAAATATGTTAGGCTCATGACTTACGACATATCTATTTCTATAAACGACGTAGTATGTGATATACAACGTCGTGATCATGTAAAATACAGCCGTGTTCCTCTATTTATACGTCGTCTTTAGTAAAATAATAGTCGTCTAATCCATCTAAGACGTCGTCTTTTGTAACGTTTAGGTTCGATATCTGTCCTTTTAGACGTCGGTATTATTGTACTGAAGTCGTGTTATTTGTAATTACATGTCGGCTCTTCTCACGTATATCGTTAATAACGTTTCACAATAACGTCGTCTTTTTTCACTTTTAGTTCGCTTTTAGACGTCGGTAAATTCAATGCCGTCGTTGAATGCTCCAAAACGTCGTTTTTTATTGATAATTTTATGACAACAGACGTCTGTATTTTCAGTTTTATAAGGACCGTCGTTTTATAATACTGAACTAGTTTTTTATGTACTGATTGTTTTGTGTCCAAAACCTGCATAATGAAAGTGAAGAAAACACATTACAATTTATTACAAAATTAATGTCATACAGTAGTGCTGTTTATGGCATAAATAATTTCATAAATTACAAGAGCATCATTCAATCCATATATCTTCACACCCATCTCGAATATTTTGACTCCCAAACTCACCCACTAGTTCATCAAATGTGTCAACATTTGGCATCCCTCTAGTAAATGGCTCACACTCAATTCTCACATTACCTAAGACATCATCACCAATAACATCATCATTATATTCTCTATTAGGCACTGATAACACTACCGACAAACCATGATGCATCGGGTCGTCAACAAAAAATACTTGTTTGACTTGAGAAGCCAAAATAAATTGGTCATTCCTATGTCCAATTTTACTCAAATCTACAAGGGTAAATCCAAGTTTGTCGACTACAAGGCCGGAAGTACTATCTATCCAATCACACCTAAAGACTGGGATTGTAAACTTTTGGTAGTCAAGGTCCCAAAATTTCTTGAATGACACTATAAAAACCCATATTTGAGAGAATTGGGTTTTTATCCTTGGCACTAGCAACTTGCATGGTATGTGCAAGTAAATAAACTCCACTATTTTGAACTGTCCGCATATCATCTTGTGCCTTGATGTTAAATTTAACACTTTTAATAAGATAGCTCCTATATAATGGCACTGCCATGTTTGGACCAGCTGCTAGCCACCTTAAATTTTCTGATACCCCATGATTGCCTCCCTCATCAAGTTCACTTTGAACCTGCAAATTAATCATATCTTAATTCAATCTAACATAGAAAGAAGAAAATTAAAAGTCCAATATGTTATTGAATTACATATACCTTGAAGTGTAGCCATTGAATGAAAGTGCTATTGTGCTTATCTTGCAGCCACTTTGTTCTCTTTCTAAATTTTGGATAAGCGGCCTTGATGTGGATCATATGTTCCCTACATGACACGAAAAATTCAAGTTCCCAAACATATAAGATAAACATAAGGAATAATTTAAAATGGAAACTTAAGGAATAAAACTCATACTCGATATAAGGTAGAACTTCCTCCGTATTCTCCAAGACATATAGATGTGCTTGGTTCAATAGGTCCCGATCAACTAAGCTCACTGTGCAACCTGATAATGGCTTTGAAACTCCTATCTTCTGACTTGATGGCACTCCAATTGTACTAATATCAGATAAATGTTCAGTGCAAAATTCTACAACTTCTTCAGCTATATAACGCTCCGCAATGCAACCTTCGGGATGAGTACGGTTCTGAACATACCCCTTTAGAACTTTCATATATCTTTCGAACGGATACATCCATCTAAAATAAACTGGCCCACATAGATGAACTTCTCTGACAAGATGTACTACTAGATGAACCATGATATCGAAGAATGAAGGTGGAAAGTATTTTTCAAGCAAACACAAAGTAACTACTACATCTTCTTCCAACTTATCTAGCTTGGAAACATCAACCGTCTTTGCACATATAGCATTGAAGAAGAAGCACAAACGAGTTATTGCATACCTTGCAGGCTTCTCCAAAACAGAACGAATTGCCACAGGGAGCAATTGTTGCATTAAGGTATGACAATCATGTGATTTAAGGCCAAGAAGTCTTGAATCTTGTAAAGATACAAGATTTTTTATATTTGAAGAATAACCTTCAGGGATCTTCATACCATAGAAAGAATTGCAAACCGCTCTCTTCTCTGCTCTTGACAAATTCCAAGGCCCTGGAGGCAAACGAGTACTTCTTTCTCCATACTCGGGTTGCAAATCAGCTTTGACCCCCATGTTCAATAAATCTAACTGAGCAGCAATCCCATCTTTATTTTTTCCATCAATCTCCAGCAATGTACCAATGATACTATCACAAACATTCTTCTCAATGTGCATAACATCGAGGACATGCCTCACTGGAAGGTATTTCCAATACTCAAGATCAAAGAATTTTGACTTCTTCTTCTAACAAACTCTGTCACCATCATTTTCACCTCCACCTCCCCATTTTTTCGATCCCCATATGTAATTAATATCTTCAACCATATGCAGCACTTCTTCTCCCGTTAATGGCTCCAAGAGGCGTGCCATATTCAGGTTTCCCATTAAAAGCTGCACGTTGCCTCCGAAATGGATGATTAATTGGTAACCATTTTCTATGCCCAATGTAACAAATTTTGTGGCCATTTTTCAACCTGTGACTAGGTGTATCATCGCCGCATATTGGACAAGCTTTATATCCTTTAACAACACAACCAGATGAGTTTCCATAGGCGGGAAAATCATTAATGGTCCACAGTAATGCAGCTCTGAGTGTAAAATATTCTCCTATGTGTGCATCATACACTCCTCTAATCCCATCCCACAAAGATTTTAAATCATCAATCAAAGGCTCCAAGTAGACGTCTATATCATTTCCGGGTTGTTTAGGACCGGAAATCAATAAAGTCAATATCATGAACTTTCGTTTCATGCACAGCCATGGTGGGAGATTATATGTAACTAAATATATGTAACTTAGAGAATTGTGGATGAATCCACAGATGAAGAGCCAACTCAAGTTTCTCGGCTCATTACCAAACTTGGGCCATTTATCATCAACAAGTTTCCAAGACGGGGATCGGATGACCGTCAATTGATTTTCTAGCAGCATGCCGAGTCAAATTCTTGGCTGTCTCACGTGATTGAAACATCCTTTTAAACCTTGGAATTGGAGGAAAATACCACAACACCTTCGCTGCCACACCCTCTTTCAAGAATCCATCTTTGGTTTCCTTCCACCTTGAGATACCACAAGTAGGACAATTAGTTGAATCTTCATACTCCTTCCTATACAAGATGCAATCATTGGGGCATGCGTGGATTTTCTCATAACTCAGCCCCAATGCACACAAAGTCTTTTTTGCCTCATACATAGAGGCCGGTATTGTATTTCCTTCTGGAAGCAACTCGCCCCTGAAGTATCAATAATTATGTAAAACATACATCACTCATCCCATGTTTTGCCTTCAAATTATACAACTTCACTAATGCCGATAACTTGGTGTACTTTCTACAACCAGGGTACAATGGTTGATCTCCATCCCCAATCACATTAGCAAACTCATAAGGATCAGATCCAAAATCACCAAAATCATTATCATCCATCTCTATTTCTTCAACACAAAACTGTACCTATTATGGTCATCATCATCTTCAACATTTCTACTAGCATTACTAGTTGCAATTGGTTCCCAAGGTTCTCCATGAAATGTCCAATTCTTATAGCTTTGGTCAACTCCATTAAAGTATAAGTGATCCCTTATAATTCCAACCCCAAACAATTTCAAATTCGCACATTTAACACATGGACAACGGATATGCGTTGTAGTTAGAAGATTTTCTACAGAAAATTGCAAAAATGCTTCCACCCCTAACTCATATGCCTTCGATCTTCTATCCGAGTGCATCCATGACTTATCCATCTTGGACACTATATCATATTATCTATAATAAGGTGAAAAGACAAGAAATGACTATCACTATAGCAGATTATATAAGGTTTTAATAGCAAATAATAAAGTATACAGACAACGGCTTTTAAACAACAACAGATGTATTACACTTATATAGACGACGGGTTTTAAAAAACCGTCGTCTAATGCTAGCAAGAAACACGACGCCAGCGAACTTGAACCACGACGGTAGTTAAAACAAGCGTCGTGGTATATTTTTATAGACGACGGTTAAAAATTAAATCCAGTTTATTTTCATGAACCTAGAATATATTCAGAACACAACATATACATTAATTTTTATGCAGGGTATTAAGAACACAACATATACATATATACTAAGCACGAAACCAACATATACTAAGCATGAAAACATTAAATCCATTCCCGATTCATAATAACAGAGAGTATTAAAAGATCCGACAACATTAAACCCTAAACCCGATTCATGAAAACATTAAACATTAAATCCATTAACCCACACCGTCGACAACATTAAAAAATCACAAAACCCTTTACCATAGAACTGAATATCATTCAATGAATTTACAAGCATGAGATTAGGGTTTGCACTTACAGGTAGGCAGAGCTCACAGCTTATGGCCAACTTGGATTCGACGGAGAGCCCAACTTTGAATTAGAGTTGAAATGTTTTAGGACACAGACTATGGCCAACTTGTATAAGAGTTAGAGCGAAATCTGAAAATTTTAGGTCGAGGTGAAATTTTTAGAAAGCGCGCTTTTTTAAAAACATCGACGGAAACAAAACCAAAATCGTCGTTAAAAGTTCAACATAAACATGACGCTTATTTTACAAATGACGTCGTTGTAAATATACTTACGACGCAAAACCAAACTACCATCGTTAAAATGTCTAAGGAAATATGCCCTAAACCCTAATAAATAAAACCTAAATTATATATATTGTTTTTAAAAATAATTTTTCAAAAGGGATTAGGGTTTTATGGCCTAAAATATCTCGTCCATAAAACCCACAAACCACGTCGGCGTTAATAAATTAACGACGTTTTAACTAATAATAAACGACTGAATTTTAACAAAAAAACGTCGTTTACAGTTCAAACCATGGCCATTTTTACAAAGAAAACGACGTACAAACCATTTTCCACGACCTAAACTCTTAACCTCTCGCCGTCTAATGTCAAGAAAACAACGTCGTCTATATAACCAATAGCGTCGTTTGAAAAATAATTTACGTCGCTTTTAAAAAAATATGACGTTGTTATGTGTGTACAACGTCATTTTAAAGAAACCACGGTTTAGAAATGCGTTCTTCGTAAATCATCGACGGAAAACAATAAAACCGTCATTAAATATGACATATATACCCTAAACCCTAAACCCTAAACCATAAAATATAAACCCTAAATTATATATATATATTTTAAAATAATTATAGAAAAATATTTATGGTTTTAGGGCCTAATATATATTAACCATAAACCCTAAACCCCAAAAATAAACCTTTATCCCCCTAAACCCTAAACCCTAAACCATTAAAGTATAAGTGATGTTGTGACTCATGAAAACATTTTTCTTTTTGGTGGTAATTTTAAATTTGTATAACTCAAACTAAAATTTTTAAAGCTTAAGGGGGAAGAAAATATCGCAATGACTTCATAGGAGTTGACGTTGCATTTTTTGGATTTATTTAAAATTTATTATGAATATTTGAATTAAATGGAATAAAATATTATTAATAAAACCCACAAACCACGTCGGCGTTAATAAATTAACGACGTTTTAACTAATAATAAACGACTGAATTTTAACAAAAAACGTCGTTTACAGTTCAAACCATGGCCATTTTTACAAAGAAAACGACGTACAAACCATTTTCCACGACCTAAACTCTTAACCTCTCGCCGTCTAATGTCAAGAAAGCAACGTCGTCTATATAACTAATAGCGTCGTTTGAAAAATAATTTACGTCGCTTTTAAAAAAAATATGACGTTTTTATGTGTGTACAACGTCATTTTAAAGAAACCACGGTTTAGAAATGCGCTCTTCGTAAATCATCGATAGAAAACAATAAAACCGTCGTTAAATATGACATCTATACCCTAAACCCTAAACCCTAAACCCTAAACCCTAAACCATAAAATATAAACCCTAAATTATATATATATATTTTTAAATAATTATAGAAAAGGATTTATGGTTTTAGGGCCTAATATATATTAACCATAAACCCTAAACCCCAAAAATAAACATTTATCCCCTTAAACCCTAAACCCTAAACCATTAAAGTATAAGTGATGTTGTGACTCATGAAAACATTTTTCTTTTTGGTGGTAATTTTAAATTTGTATAACTCAAACTAAATTTTTTAAAGCTAAAGGGGGAAGAAAATATCGCAATGACTTCATAGGAGTTGACGTTGCATTTTTTAGATTTATTTAAAATTTATTATGAATATTTGAATTAAATGGAATAAAATATTATTAATAAAACCCACAAACCACGTCGGCGTTAATAAATTAACGACGTTTTAACTAATAATAAACGACTGAATTTTAACAAAAAACGTCGTTTACAGTTAAACCATGGCCATTTTTACAAAGAAAACGACGTACAAACCATTTTCCACGACCGAAACTCTTAACTTCTCGCCGTCTAATATCAAGAATACAATGTCGTCTATAGAACCAAGAGCGTCGTGTGAACAACTTTTTACGTCGCTTTTTAAAAACTGTGACGTTGTTATGTGTCTACAACGTCTTTTTGAAGAAACTACGGTTTTTCACAACATGAAAACCTCAACAAATTTGGTTCAGCATGATCTTGGGTTTTTCACAACATGAAAACCTCAACAAATTTACAGGGACGTTGACGTCAACAAAAACTTGCTAATTCTAACCAATTTTGTACAAAAACTTGTCTAATTCTAACAAAATTTGTACATTTTATAAAAATGTTTAAGTATGCTAAAATTCCTCTACTCCATATGAACACACACAAACTCTGCCCATTCTTTCCTAACTTCGTCAATGGCAGCTTGGGGGTATGGCGCTTGATCCTTTCCTTTGGCAAACTGCAGTCCATAAACAAATATTAATCTCACAGACGACGCTATTATTCATTTACCGACGTAGTATATATATTCAACGACATAAAAACCGACATAAAAATAAATCTGAAAATTTTCTTCTTACCGTCTTCTCAAATTCCAGGGAAGTATCCTTTATGATGTCTCTCATAAAGCGCATGACATAATACCCGCATTCTACACTGCTTGGTTGCTTCGGAGTGCCGGGCAGAGTTTTCCAAAGAGGTGTTTTATGGTCTACTCTCCCTATGTGTGTATTATACATTTTTAGAGTAGAGTTCACTATGTTTTTCCCGTCCTCATCCACAACACGATTTCCAGGCAGTGGATCCAGAAAATAGATGGTCTCCTTCTTTGCTCTCACAATGATCAAGACCCAATGACGGCTGCACAAAATAAATATAAAGGTTAAATAGTTTTATATGCAGAGCATCATACAAACAAAATCCTGTTTTTTGTTTGGAGGCTAACCTTGGATTGTAAAGCATCAGGAAAATCTGTTCACCATCTGTTTTTTGAAGTCGATTGGCTACGAGACGTGATCTGTCATTAATGAACCAGCGTCGGCACTAACTCGGAGGGTCGATAAAGCCAACCATATTCACCATATTTGCAGCTTTCAGATGATCAAATAGGCACCTAAATATATGAATTGAAACCATGAGTGTTTTTTTTTTTAAAACATAAAGGAGAGTGTCAAATGAATATTTGATAAGGACAAACCTCATATATACTGGAATCACAGGAGCCCCAATTTCTTCCATGCCAGCAAATTGGGTAATATCTTCATGCAAGACGAAGGTGTTACGATTTATGCCAAACACCTCCTTCTCAATAGTAAAGGACATAGCCTTCTCCTGAGGCTTTAGTGTCGATTCAACATAACTACAAAGGGATTGTAAAGAACATGGCAACTCCAGCTTTGAATAATCTGGTACTTCAGGATACTCTGTTTGAACAAATAAAGCAACATAAAGTGACGTGGTAAATAAATAACAACGACGTTTTAAATAACAAAACGTCGTCTTAAAATATGTTACACGACGGTACAAAAATACCGTCGTAATGAATACTTTATTACGTCGTTTAAATAAAACCGACGTCTAATTCAAATGCAAAATTCATAATTAATGAATTTACCTTTTCAATTTGCTTTTCTCCAACACTGGATTGCTGTTTTAATAAATAAAGAGATATATATATATATATATATATATATATATATATAAGAAAGATTGTACAACAATTTAAACATTCAACTAAATAAAAAATGGCGTGGAAATTTAAAACAAACGACGGTTGAAAGAAAATATAGACGTCTGAAAATTGAAAAACAAATGAAAAAGGCAAAGTTAAGAGAATTTACCTTTTCATCTTTCTTTTCTTCAATCTTTTCACCATCCTCAGTTTTCTGCTATAAGAAATAAAGAAATATATAAGACATAGTACAAAAAGGGCAAAAAAAATAAAAATAAATTAAATTAAACCGTCGTGGTAATAATAACAAACGACGGTATTTAAGAATTACAGACGTGTATATTTAATCAAACGATGGTATGTAAGCTTGTACAAAAATTTAAACATTCAATTAAATAATTGCAGACATGTAACATTCATTAAACGACGTTAAATAATAAACGTCGTGGTAATTCCTTTATTGAAAAAAAATGAAAAAAGCAAAGTTATGAGAATTTACCTGTTCAAGTATCTTTCCTTCTACTCTCTTTTCTACTTCCCCGGATTTCTGTTTTAAGAAATAAAGGCATATATAAATGACATTGTAGAAAAATTAAAACAAATAAATAAACCGTCGTGGTAAACCTTAACAGAAGACGGTATGATATAATTACAGGACGTCTGAACAACATCAAACGACGGTGTAATAAAAAGCGTCGTGGTATAACTTTAATGAAAAAAGCAAAGTTATGAGAATTTACCTGTTCAACTATCTCAAGTATCTTTCCTTCTACTCTCTTTTCTACTTCACCGGATTTCTGTTTTAAGAAATAAAGAAATATATAAATGACATTGTAGAAAAATTAAAACAAATAAATAAACCGTCGTGGTAAACATTAACAGAAGACGGTATGAAATAATTACAGACGTCTGAATAACATCAAACGACGGTTTAATAAAAAGCGTCGTGGTATAACTTTAACACGGCGGTAAATATAAACAGAGAAACAGAGAATTCAAAGTTCAAAGATGTTACCATTTCCTCATGCTTTTCCCCATTCTTGGCAGTATCCTCCTCAAATTGTAGGGCTCTAACATCAAGTGCCCCAGAGCCGCTTGCTTTGTCCGACATTGGATTTTTGGGACTTTGCCCTTGGATTTGGGACAATGTATTCAGTTTCAGCACGCTTGGATCAAAATTGGGGATGAGTTTTGAAAGCTGACTCAGCAAATTTTCCCTCTCAGCTTCTACCAATTGCTTGGTCCTAGCCTCCATCTTTAAACTCTCTTCCCTTGATCTAGCCTCCATTTTCAAAGTCTCTTCTTGAAGGACAAGTCATACACTTTCCTTCAATTGATCAGCAAACCTTACCTTCTGTTGTCTAGGTAAATTGAAGTATTGCTTAGGGGAAACCCCAGCCCTACCCCTCTAACTCTTCCTGGATTTTCTGGACCCAAAGCCAATGTCAAAACATCATTGGTTCCTGAAGCAGAGAAAGAGTGCCTTCAGAGACTTGCTTTTGCAAATCATCCTAACAAAAAGACATAATAAAAAGTCAAAATAAGGAAACAAACGACGGTTATTTATAAAAAATCGACGTAATATAATATTTCACACGACTCAATAACATAACAATCGACGTAATATAATATTTCAGACGACGCTAACTAAATACCGACGTTATTAATTTATTAACACGACGTCAATAATAAACCACCGACGTCTTATGATATAATTACAAAAAACAGAGCATGGATTCCAGATTTAGACCTTTAACGACGCGTTTTAAAATATTTCGACATAGTAAAACTTTTCACACGACGCAAAAATATAACAGCAGATGTAATAAAATTTTTAAAACAAAGTGAGTAGGCTTGCAATTAATTTTGCTTTCTCTGCAATCTTTGGATCCGGGATGTTACCATGTTTGTCTTCTCTTGCTTTTTTCCATAAGGTAGATCGATCAATATCTACCCCAGGCATGATTTCCTTCAAGTCCTCCTTAAAACCAACATATCCTTTTTGAGACAATCGATGATTGTACTCGAGTTTCTCCCTCCTCTGTGATTGTTCTTCATGCACAGCCCCAAATTTTTCAGATAACCTTGAAGCTACAAAGGCATCCCATTGAGCTTTCTCTATGAATTTGTATGTTTCAGGGGGCTGCCTTAATCTATCCTGCTCCTGGATGAATGGAAGGATATGAAACCTCGTTAGTGTACACTTGAAATCCTTCCATTTCTTGGCGGCAGAAGATAGCACCATTTGCTTGCCCCCTTTACCAACCACAAAAGCCATGTCAACGGCTTCCCAAATCTGCTCTTTTATATCCTTGGATATTTGAACCCATTTCTTGTCCACAAGTGGGACTCTGGAGCGTGCCAACACACCAATGTAGGACTGCATCTCATTATGTGCACGGCCATATGGTTTCCCTTCTTCATTGTACTCAACAACAGACTTGATTTTCTGAATTTTTCTCTGCACAACACGAGGCATTGTGCTCATACCCCGACCTGACATTGGCTCCTCAGAAATAGTTGCCGTGCTGCCTGGTTCTCTCGGAAGATGAAACAAACTTCATCTTCTTTGAGGACTTGGTTTGAGGATTTACAACTCTAAGCTTCTTCTTTGAGGATTCATTTTTTTTTCAAGCCAGACTCCTTACTTTGGGATTGAGAAACCATGGTTACAGACAAATTAAACCTGCAAGTGAAAATATATCAGTGAAATTAAGAAAAACCACGACGATTATTTATAAACTATGACGTATTATAATATTTCAAACGACGTAAGAACAAAACAACCGACGTAAGAATAAATTTGCACGACGTTAATTAATCACCGACGTGATAAAATATTACAATGACGTCAATAATAAACAACCGACGTCTTATGATATAATAAAAACACAGAGTATTAAATATTACAACGACGTTAATAATAAAAATTCGCGTGGTATTGAAAATAAAACGACGTAAATATTAATATACCGTCGTCTATACCACAAAAACAAATTAGGAACAACGTAATTTATTTTCAGCAAAAAAATAATTAAAAAGATTTTCGAAACAAAAACCATTGTTCTGAGAAATCAAACATGCGATGAATATATCCTTAAAAATCAAAAACAAAAAAAGAATATCATTTTAAAAAACAACGAAGAACACTTTCACACGACGCTAGGGTGACTGACGTACCGTCGTGGTCTATAAATCTAACCACGTAAATAACAAGCCACCGTCGTCTTATTTAGTTGAAGTAAAAGAACCAGAGTAGTGTTCAAACTTGGAAACTTTTTTGTCTGCAAATTTTATCAAACTTGGAAAGAAAAAATGTAAAAAGATTTAAAAAGATTCAAAACAGGAACAAAAATCCTTCCAGAAATGCTTACCCTTTGCTTGCGATGAAAGCTTTCTTCTGGAGTTTGGTGTTTCAGTTCAGAGATGAAGACGAAGAGGAGATAAGCTTGAAAGTTTGAAACAGTTCTTGGAGAATGAAAAATGAGAGAAGCTTGAAAGTTTTTCTCGGGTTTGGAAACAGTGCAAGTATGGGTCAGGAAGGCGAAAAGTTTAAAATAATAAAAAACCGTTTCATAAAAACGACGCTATTAATAGTATGCGCCCTAGTATAATACATTATACGGCGCTATTGTTAACACTGCCCTATAATATCACTTTACACGACGGTATGTTTTAATGAAACGACGTTTTAAATCGAATTACACGACGCATGTTTCATAAAAAAAGATGAATCGTCATTTTCCAATTTACCCAACGACCTTATATTCAATAATAAAGACGTGAAAAATTAATACCACGTCGTTTTAATTACTCATACCGACGTGTAAGTTTCTTAATTACACAATAAATTAATTTTCCAAAAAATTACAACGTCGTTTTTATATAGCGTCGTTGTTAAATAATTTATACGACCTTATTTTAAATTTAAACGACGTGTATGTTATATATAAACGTCGATAATGTAAAAAAACCGACGTGGTATATAAGATTTGTTTATAAATAATGGGTTTTCTGTCTTTCTGCCGTCTTCATTTTTCAATTAGGGTTTCAACTTTTTCTCAACTCTCTGGAGGCACATCACCTCTCTGTCTCATCTCGCTTTCATTTTTCAGTTTGGATGTTGATGTGTGTGCGCGTTTGTGTATCTGAAAGACACAAACACGCACACATCATCTAAAAAATTGTCTTTCTACACAGAAGGAGAACAAGGTTTGCATCAGCCCTCTTTCTCAGCTCCTCCATGATGGGGTTCTCTGGGTTGATCTCCATGGTCTTCTTGCTCGACATGTACCCAGCCGCTCTGTTATCCCTCAAGGCCTGAGCCTTCATGATTCTTTCCATGTTGGCAGTCCAGCACGGTCAGGACGGTCAGACACCACAACCTTCTCCACTCTGTCACCCAAAACATCCTTCACAACCTTGCAGAGTCCCTCAAACTTCTCCTTCAACTCTTCCTTCTTCTTTGCCTCGTCTTCACTCTCATCAAGCTTGAGACCTTCCTTGGCGGCTGAGACAAGCTTCTTGCCCTCAAACTCCTTGTGAGAGTAATTGGCACATCATCCACTTCTAAAACATTGCCTTTGTTCATTCCTGGTTCGATTATGATGAGGAACAGAGTTCATTCTGGTAATGATAGACGAATAATGGCATAAAATTTGTACGTCGTTAATGATAGACGAACAATTATGCGACATTAAAGTTATGGATACCGTCGTAGTATAGTATAATTAAAAAGTCGATAAATTTATATTTACAGTCGTGGTAACTTAATTTAAATCGGCGATTTTTTTTGTAATTAACCGTCGTAGATTCCTTTAAATTTATGTGTTGCTGACTAAGAAAATTGGGTCGTGTTTATTAATTAATTAACACGGCGTCTTATTTTTATATCGTCGTCTTTACTTTCTACGGCGGTGATTTCATAGATGCAGTCGTTGTTTTTAGGTTCAGATTTTAACTCTGAAAAATACCTTTGTAATAAGACGATGCTTTTTTAATTTGGTGCGTCGTGGTTTCAAAATATTTATACATGTGCCGTTTTTTAGGTGTTTAAAGTATGTTTCTACGACGGGTTTCTATTACCGTCGTCTTTTAAAAAACAACGACGGTTTTTTGATCTACCGTCGTTGTTTACTGGTCGTCTTTTGCCCTTTTTGTAGTAGTGACGGTGGAACAATGTTCATTTAACTATAATATTAAAACTAATGGGTAAAGCCCTGTGGTAAAGGGCCACTTGCATACTATGGGTCTCAAGTTTAAAATCTTATGGCACCTTAGTAGTGTGTGATAGGTCAATTGGTTATGAAGTCTATGATAGATAATAAAGATTGCTAAGTTTAGAGTAATAGTAGTGTGATCGCTCTAGATTAGAGTTCAAATCCCTTTCCCTCTAGATTTGAGTGATCGTTCTTTTCTCTTAATCACAGCTAATAAACATTTTTAAGTTTAGAGTAATAGTAGTGTCACATAATGCCATTTTAAGTTTGTCGTAATAATTTTTGATGAAGTCTATGACACCAAAAATTATTGCATAACTTTATAATAGTAGAAACAAAATTGTGATAATTATGTCATGGAAAAGCAGAGAGCCAGGTAAAGTAGATAAATATAAATATTAATCACTTTAAAGAATCAAAGAAGACTTTGAACTTTCTGCAATAGTTGAAGCAAATAGAAAGAAAAAAAATACTGAGCGTGTAAGCGATGGACCTTCACGTAAAGTCGACTTCAATGTATTTTCGTTCACTTTTTTGATTTTGTTGTATTAGCTATTTATTATATTGGACGAAATCTTTGACTTCTCTAGTTACAGACGAACACACGATTTTCACATTGTTGCCTAACTTTGTTTTTTTCTTTGCAGACTCCCTATATGCAGTATGTAGTTGTCACAAAACTAAGATGAGATATCAGAGAAAGAAAAAGAGGAATACTTATGGCAAGAAAGCAATTGCTAGTTCAACATATGATATTCATTCTTCTATTGTTATGGCACATAACAACTACTAGTACTACCAACCTCATCAACATTCGCTTTCCATTCCTACTCAAAACAAACATAGGAAAAGAAATAAAATGATATTTCTGGGTTACTTTCCCGGCATAACCAAACATAGGAAATGAATCACCATTTTCCATCCCTTGGGAAATGACATGGGAAATGATTTCCCGTCAAATCCATTCCGTGAACCAAACAGGGCCTAAGGGAAAACTGGTATAGTGATGCTTTTATTTTCTGATTATGCGGCAATCAGTTTGGAGAGGCACTAGAGTTTAATGAAAATTTCAGAATTCCAAAAATAACTCCATATGTTTTCACGCTTATGCTTCTGTTTCTCCTCGTTCTTCTACTTCCCATCATTCATCTTAACAAAAGTGACAAACTAGCCCATAGTCTACATTAACAAAAGTGAAAACACAAACAAAAATCTGAAATCTATTTGAAATTGTTTTCACTTCCTAAATCTATTTGAGAGAGAATGAGAGATTGAAATGATGTTATCTTCATTCTCTCTCTCAATCTCATCCTAACTCCCATTCACACTCTCATTTTCCTATGTACTTTAGCACAAAAAATGAAAATGAAAAATGAAAATGGATATCAAACAGGTTCTCAATAAAATAATTAGGAAGCCCAAGCTAGAAGGTTACTAAATTATTTTGAGGAATGAAGGAGCAATTTCAAGCAATGAGGATATTGGCAACGTCCTGGTCAAACTAATCAAAAAGTCTAAGCTAGGAGATATTACTACTGAATTATGAGAAATGAACGAGAAATTTCAAAGCAATATGTCCTAGAAGCCGTTCCTGTCAGTCCCTCAATTATTCAAAATTTGATTTGTTACCCATTTACTTTTGCGCTATTAAATTTCGACCATAAATTGATTAGATGACTGATTTTCTACACAATAAAAATAAAGAATAAGTACTTCCTTCCTCCACAAGTATTTTCTACAGTTAATTATATGGTTAGATCTAGCCGGAGTTTTTTTTTTTTTGTTTGGATAAGGCATGTGGCTATGGCATGTTAGTATGCATTAGAGTTCAAGCCACCTTGCTAGCAGCAACAAAGCTTATATATAACGGTGATAGCACTGTTTTGTTATTCCCGACCAAATAACACAATGACATGTGGAATGTCATTGCGTTATTGACTAGAGATAGTAAAAAGTGTTATTCCCATTGTATGAGATTTTCTCTCTATTAACATATTCTAGTGTAACTGGAATTTGGGGCCACATGAGGAAAAAAAAATTTTAACGAATTAACGTGACTTTCTGATTGATTTGAAAGACATGTAACATCATATAATTCGCATTGGGACTAATTTTATAAGGTAATACCAAGTTGATATGTTGTTCCTAGTCCATATATCAGTCAAATATGGCAGCTACAATATTAATTAATATTGTGACGGCTATGATTATTGAAAGGCTCGATTCCAATAATCACATTCATATTCAGCTACAATATTAATTAATATTGTGACTATTTAGGGTGACGATGGTGAGGCTGCGGACCTAGTCCTAGGAGCAGCAGTGAAGTCCCTGTCATATTTCTTCCATGAATGATATTATATAGTCTAGTTAGTCTACATTAACTTTAGTAAACTAGTTAGGAAGTCCAAGTTAGGAGGTTACTAAATTATTTTGAGGAATGTAGCAATTTCAAGGCAATGAGGATATTGGCAACATCCCTGCCAAACTAATCAGAAAGTCTAAGCTAGGAGATTACTAATAGGAAAATCTTTGATAAATACTGATAATTCTCGGATGGAGTATTAAAACAGAAAAATCCATTAGATAATGAACTATTGGTTCTGAGCCATCTCTGGCAATGAATAAAAAATTCAAAATAACTTCTTGCGTACTCTTGATAAGAAACGATCGAGAAATGACAAAGCAATGTCCTACAAGCCGCCCCTGTCAATCCCCCATTTATTCAGAATTTTAGTTGTTACCCTCTTTCTTTTGCACTATTAAATTTTACTATAAATTGATTAGATGATTGATTTTCCACACAATAAAATTAAAGAATAAACACTTCTTTCCTCTACAGTTAATTATATGGTTAAAGCAGGAGTTTATTTCTCTCCTAAATTGCCATAATGCCCTCAAGATCCACCTTATTTACCTGTGTATGTTATAAGTTTTCAAATTATAAAGCAATTCAAATCACTTTTTTATATAAATAAATACAAGTTATAGTCTAAAGTATTTTAAATTAATCTAATTTATGGGAAGGGAGACTCGTACTTGGATGCAAGACGGCAAGTTCACCGTCCTTGCCTACTTCAAATCACCATTTTGTTATAAAACTTTGTTAACTTGCCTAACCCACATCAACTTTAAATCACTATTTTGTTATAAAACTTTCATTGGTCTTATGAGTTGTTTTCATTTCTACTCCTGTTTTTTGAGTTGGAAATAGAAAAACGATATCTTGAACTAAGACCTTATTTTTTTCAATCCATTTTGAGTTTCCTTCTTCAGATTCAGAATACACTTTTCCTTTTGTGTTTGTAAAGGGATTTTGATTAGAGAAAAAGTTAATTGTAAATATTTGAACGAGCGAATGGCATTTTTGCAAGAATGGTCACGACTTCTTGTAATCTGCTGGCGCCGCTGAAGCCACGAGTGGTATGAGAAAGCCAGTATGCACATAAGAGAACCACGTGAAAAAAGGCCCGACATCTCAGTCAAGTATGGCAGCTACAATATTAATTAATACATTATATTACAGAAAGACACATGATTTAATATTAATAAATACATTATATTATAGACAGAAACGCTCCATGTAACCAACTAAGGTCAGATATCACGAGGAGGCAGAGGAATTAATAATGTCAATGCAATTGCTAGTTCATCATCATGTGATCATGTTCGTTTTGTTGTTTTGGTGCAGCATAGTTACCGAAACCAAACCAGCGTCATCATCAGAATTAGCTCCGCCTATAGCAAAGCTTAATTGCACGACGCACTGCGGAATTAATGTCAGCATCCCTTACCCTTTCGGCGTTGGACCAAACAAAGATTGTTACTTTAATGAATGGTTTCAGATAGACTGCAACGAGTCTACTGGTTACAAGCCTTTCTTGAGGCGCGCCCAAATGGAGGTGCTCAACATTTCTATTTATGGCACCCTTCAGGTTAAAAGCCCTGTTACTTTCTTCGGCGCTTGCAAGGGAAAGGAAACTCGCCAAGCCCCAAATTTGACGGGAAGCCCTTTTGTGTACTTGGACAGAAAAAACATGTTCACTGCAGTCAGCTGCGGCCGTCTTGCTACCATGAGATCAAATGTGAATTTTTTTCTTGGATGCAATTCAACTTGTGACGATCAGAGTACAGATAGTGCTACTTATCGCTGCGGTACCATTGGAACTAACTGTTGCCAGACTACCATTCCTCCAAATATCAGCGTTTTCACTGCTGAGATACAGCAAAGAGATCAAATTGATGGTTGCAACTACGCTTTTCTTGTTGACCAGGATTGGTTTTTGAACAATTTATCAAGCTACAGAGCTATCCAAGGAATGGACAGCGTTCCTGTGGTGCTGGAATGGAACATCAGCTTAGACAACACTTCACACAAAGAATTTGAAGGATTTATCGGAAGAAAAGTACGTCCGTATTATGGAAAACAATTTAATAACGACTCAACACCCTATTGCAAAATATATAATCGGTCAAGCGTTCATTGCTTCTGTCCGAGGGGCTTTCAAGGAAATCCTTATCTTCTCCAACCTTGTCAAGGTACGTACGTAATTAATTAAAACCCTTCCATTCCGTTATCCAAAGCTTCGTTCTGGAATGAGCCAACTTCACCATTCATCATCATGTTCATTTGTCTTTCTGTTATTATATTTCAGATATTGATGAATGCAAGCTTAATCGGTGTATGGATCCTGATGTGGTAGCTTCATGGAATTTCAGTGGCAGTCCTATATGTGAGAATGTCGCCGGTGGTTATACATGCTACTCAAATGTAACCAGAGCTACATGTGACTTTGGTGGTGGAGGTGGTTCGAGTTGCTCCTACAGGCCAAAGCCGCCTCTGCTCTCTCGGGCCTATCGAATCAGAACTGTTCTTTTAGGTATGCTCTTATACTGTTTAGAGTTCATTATTATTAATATAGACCAATTCCATGCTAAAAATGTTGGGAAAAACCCTTGTACTATATACTTATTGAATCTAGGCTCAATTTGCATTTATGCTGTATGCCTACTTTGGCATTGAAGATAAATAATATTAATGAAAGGCTTATTATCACAAAAGGTCCATAAGGTTTACGAAACTATTAGATGTTTTTTTTGTGTCATTGATAGTCCTCAAGGTTAGTATGTGTGATCACAAATGATCCATGTCATTATGTTCTATCAAAAACTTCGTTAGTTTACTGATGTGGCGCTTATATATCACAAAACATCCATGAGGTTTACACACCTATCACAAATGGTCCTTGCAAATTTTTTTAATTTTTTTAATTTAAAATTCATACAATTTTGGTTTTCTTTTTTAAATATTATGAATTTTAAATTATTTTAAAATATATTGTATTTTAGATGTGGGCTCCACATATATGCCACATCAACAAACTAATTGAGTTTTTAAAAAATAATTTAAAATTCATAAAATTTAAAAATGAAAAAAACCAGGGGTTTAGGGTTTATAAATGGTCCTCAAGGTTAAAATCCTTATATAAATGTTTTTTTCATTTTTAAATTTTATGAATTTTAAATTATTTTTAAAAAACTTCATTAGTTTGTTGGTGTGGCATATATGTGGAGCCCGCATCTTCAAAAATATAGTGTCATATGTATTGAAAATACAATATATATTTTTAAATAATATAAAAAAGAAAACCAAAATTTTATGAATTTTAAATTAAAAAATTAAAAAAATTCGCAAGGACCATTTGTGATAAATGTGTGAACCTCAGAGATGTATATATGCTATGTCAGCAAACTAACGGAGTTTTTGACGGAACCTAACGACAAGGACAATTTGTGATCACACATACTAACCTTGAGGACCACAAGTGACAAAAAAAAACATTAAGAGCAATTTGATAATTTCGTAAACCTTAGGGACCTTTTTGTGATAATAAGCCTTAATGAAAACAAATTAAAAGTACATACTTTTAAACACTTTTGGCTAGAATAAAAAATCATTAATATTGTTACTCTTAAATTTTGAATTTGACTTTTAAACACTTATGGTTAGAATAAAAAATCATATGTAACTCATATACACCAAATATATATATATATATGGGGTGGATCTATGGCACCAAAAAACCCATTGACACAAGTTTCTGTTAGCAAACCTCAAATAATCTTAGCAAAAAACCATATATATTCTTCCAAGGAAAATTAATCATATAGTTGAGATTATATATTGACCTTTTTTTCAAATGCAATCTTAGCCATTAAAACTGATTTAATCTAAAGGCTGAAAATGTGTGTATAAATTTGTGGCTTTTTGTGTGTCTCTGGATCCTCACCCTATATATATATATACATTAAAAGTTCTCCTATGCAAACTTCTATATACACACAAAAGTTCTCCCAAGAGGTTTATGAATGGAAAAAGTTTATTTTTGTTGGGAAAAAAAGGGGGATATAATTGTAAAGTGGAACCTATTTGTAAGTGAGTCTCAAACTCATAGTGGTACAAATGCGGTATGCATAGTTTTATCCAACTATAATTCCATGTATATTTACATATACAGGTGTTTTCTTGGGTCCCGGACTATTGTTGCTACTCGTGGGTGCATGGTATGCATACAAAGTCATAAAAAAACGGAAAAACATTAAACGCAAGGAAAAGTTTTTCAAACGGAACGGTGGTTTATTGTTACAACAACAATTATCATCAGGTGAAGTCAATGTTGAGAAAATCAAGTTGTTCAAATCAGAGGAGTTGGAGAAGTCCACTGACAACTTCAACATTGATAGAATTCTTGGCCAAGGAGGCCAAGGTACCGTCTACAAAGGAATGTTCGCAGATGGAAGAATCATTGCGGTAAAGAAGTCTAAGATATTGAATGAAGGCCAACTTTCAGAATTCATCAATGAGGTTGTGATTCTTTCACAAATAAATCACAGAAATGTGGTTCAATTATTAGGTTGTTGTTTAGAGACTGAAGTTCCACTCTTGGTTTACGAATTCATACCGAATGGAACCCTTTCCCACTATATTCATGAGCAGAATGAAGACTTTCCACTTACATGGAAAATGCGGTTACGAATTGCCACAGAAATTGCAGGAGCTCTATCTTACTTGCATGGTGCAGCTTCCTTTCCTATTTATCATAGAGACATCAAGTCTACCAACATACTCTTAGATGATAAATACAGAGCAAAAGTTGCTGACTTTGGCACTTCAAGATCAATTGTGATCGGCCAGACTCACTTGACCACAGCTGTACATGGTACATTTGGTTACTTGGACCCGGAATACTTTCAATCAAGCCAATTTACAGAGAAAAGTGACGTCTATAGTTTCGGAGTTGTCCTTGTTGAGCTCTTGACTGGTCTACAACCAGTTTCTGCAGTAACAGGGTCAGAAGGAAATGAATACAAAAGTCTTGCCACTTATTTCATTACTTCGATGCAAGAAGATCGTCTATTTGGCATTCTTGATGCTGGGGTTGTGATGGAGGGCTCCCAAACAGATATCATAACTTTTGCTAACCTTGCAATGAGATGCTTGAATATGAATGGAAGGAATCGCCCCACAATGAGAGAGGTCGCAACGGAGTTGGAGGCCATTCAAATGTTGATTGAAAACACTTGTAATGTTCCACAGAATTACAACGGGGTAGAATCTGCTCTAAGTGACATAAATGAGCACTGGGATGCTGTTTCAAGTTCAACAGAGTCAGCCTCGAATGTTGGGCTCAGTTCACCATTAGATGAGTTTCCACAATCACCTTCCGAGGCGTGGTGAACAAGTGAATTAAAAACACTTCTTGTAATCCATGTTTAATTTGATGCTGTACAACATTATATGTTGTTTGGGATTATGATATGTTCTGTAAGGTAGGCATGCTACTATCAGTAATAATGAGCAAGCATACTACTATCAATAATCTGAATAATGAGAGTAAATTAGTGGAAAGGACAGAGTATTCCTTGTTGAGCAAAATGGTTTCTGGGTAATTTATGAAACTTCAGTCCTATGCAGGGAGGGAGACAGAGGAATTTGTATGAAGAGACCCTCTGTTGTGTCTCTTATGGAGACCAAGTTGAATCACAACATGGAACTGTGGTTATGTATTGCCACAGAAATTGCAGGAGCTCTTTCCTCTCCTGTTTTTCACAAAGACATTAAGTCAACAAACATACTTTTAGATAAAAACTACATAGCGAAAGTTGCGGATTTTGGAACTTCACTATCAATTACCAAACTCAAGACAACACTTTTTACTTGGAACAGGAACACTTCCAATCAAACCGGCTTACAAATAAGTATTTTGAGGAAGTCCAAGCTAGAGGGTTACTAAATTATTTTGAGGAATGAAGGAGCAATCTCAAGCAATGAGGATATTGGCAACGTCCCGGTCAAACTAATCAAAAAGTCTAAGCTAGGAGATTACTAAATGAATTCTGAGAAATGAACGAGAAATTTCAAAGCAATGTCCTGTCAGTCCCCCATTTATTCAAAATTTGATTTGTAACCCTTTTACTTTTGCGCTATTAAATTTCTACCATAAGTTGTTATTGCCTAATTTTTTTTGCTTTGGAAACTCCCGAGCCCTATATAAAAGGTACCTTCTCTACAGAAACGCTCCATGCAACCAAGGTCAGATATCATATATAGAGAGAAAGAGGAGGCAGAGGAATTAATAATGTCAATGCAATTGCTAGTTCATCATCATGTGATCATGTTCGTTTTGTTGTTTTGGTGCAGAATAGTTACCGAAACCAAACCAGCGTCATCATCAGTATTAGCTCCGCCTATAGCAAAGCTTAATTGCATGACGCACTGCGGAATTAATGTCAGCATCCCTTACCCTTTCGGCGTTGGACCAAACAAAGATTGTTACTTTAATGAATGGTTTCAGTTAGACTGCAACGAGTCTACTGGGCACAAGCCTTTCTTGAGGCGCGCTCAAATGGAGGTGCTCAACATTTCTATTGATGGCACCCTTCAGGTTAAAAGCCCTGTTACTTTCTTCGGCGCTTGCAAGGGAAAGGAAACTCGCCAAGCCCCAAATTTGACGGGAAGCCCTTATGTGTACTTGGACAGAAAAAACATGTTCACGGCAGTCAGCTGCGGCCATCTTGCTAACATGACATCAGATGAGAATGTTGTTCGTGGATGCAGTTCAACTTGTGACGATCAGATTACAGATAGTGCTACTTATCGCTGCGGTACCCTTGGAACTAACTGTTGCCAAACTACCATTCCTCCAAATATCAGCGTTTTCACTACTGAGATACAGCAAAGAGATCAAATTGATGGTTGCAACTATGCATTTCTTGTTGACCAAGATTGGTTTTTGAACAATTTATCAAGCTACAGAGCTATCCAAGGAATGGACAGAGTTCCCGTGGTGCTGGAATGGAACATCAGCTTAGACAACACTTCACACAAAGCATTTGAAGGATTTATTGGAAGACAAGTAGATCAGTATGATGGAAATTTCTTTAATAACGACTCAACACCCTATTGCGAAATATATAATGCCACTACTTCTTCAACATACAATCAGTCAAGCGTTCATTGCTTCTGTCCGGGGGGCTTTGAAGGAAATCCTTATCTTCTCCATCCTTGTCAAGGTACGTATATAATTAATTAAAACCCTTCCATTCCGTTATCCAAAGCTTCGTTCATTTGTCTTTCTGTTATTATATTTCAGATATTGATGAATGCAAGCTTAATCGGTGTATGGATCCTGATGTGGTAGCTTCATGGAATTTCAGTGGCAGTCCTATATGTGAGAATGTCGCCGGTGGTTATACATGCTACTCAAATGTAACCAGAGCTACATGTGACTTTGATGTTGGACGTCGTTGGCGTTGCTACTACAAGCCAAAGCCGCCTCCGCCCTATCGAATCAGAAATGTTCTTTTAGGTATGCTCTTATACTGTTTAGAGTTCATTATTATTAATAAAGAGACCCATGTAGTACATACTTATCGAATCCAGGCTCAATTTGCATTTATTATTTATATTCTATGGCTATTTTGGCCTTGAATAAAAAATCATTAATATTGTTACTCTTAAATTTTGAATTTGACTTTTAAACACTTATGGCTAGAATAAAAAAAATCATACGTACCTCATATACATCAAATATATATATATATGGGAAAAAACGGGGGATATAATTGGGGGTAAAATAGGCATTTAGAAAAGTCAACCTATCTAGCTCAAAAAATCATCTAACACATTCATCATGGCCATTAATTCAAAATAGATATAAACCCTTTTTGAGTTTTTCTATTTAAACCCCACACTTTTCTTTCTTTACCCTAATACTTAAATTATTAAGCTCTTAAGTTTGTTATAATTGTGTAAAAAGACAAAAAAGTCATCCAACTTAATGCTTAACCTACATCTATACACACACCCCACCACTCTTCATGTTTGATGATGGTAACTTACATATCAATTTAGCTTTGTCAACAATTCTCTCTCAAAACCAACTAGTTTATTCTCAATTTTAAATAATAATAATAATAATAATAAAATAATACGGCTACGCATTTAACAACAATGTTTTTATCTCTTTTAAGTAATGTGAAATTGAGATGAACTTTAAGTGAGAGTGGTGAGCAGTAAGACAGCGGGGTGTGAGGTGTGAGGTTGATGAGTTTTATTTATTTTTGCTGAGTGTGTATTTAGGGGTAATTTGAGAATATAGTTGGGTTTTCTTAGAAATTATGAAATTTTGAATTAGAAATTGGGGTGAACTTAGAATATGGGGTGAACAAAGAGTAGCGGGGATTTAAACAGAAAATCTCTATCTAATTTTCTATTTCTTTTAATTATGAAAGCAAGCTTTCCTCAAAATAATGACATTCGGATTTCACTTTGTTGGAGAATGCTGTAACTTTTTTTATTTTTTATTTTTTATCCCACATCTTAAATAAAAAAGTAATTCGGAAGAAAAAGTCATTCCAAGTATATATTATATATGCAGGTGTTTTCATGGGCCCCGGACTATTGTTGCTACTCGTTGGTGCATGGTATGCATACAAAGTCATAAAAAAAAGGAAAAACATTAAACGCAAGGAAAAGTTTTTCAAACGAAACGGTGGTTTATTGTTACAACAACAATTATCATCAGGTGAAATCAATGTTGAGAAAATCAAGTTGTTCAAATCAGAGGAGTTGGAGAAGTCCACTGACAAATTCAACATTGATAGAATTCTTGGCCAAGGAGGCCAAGGTACCGTCTACAAAGGAATGTTCGCAGATGGAAGAATCATTGCGGTAAAGAAGTCTAAGATATTGAATGAAGGCCAACTTTCAGAATTCATCAATGAGGTTGTGATTCTTTCACAAATAAATCACAGAAATGTAGTTCAACTTTTGGGTTGTTGTTTAGAGACGGAAGTTCCACTCTTAGTTTACGAATTCATACCGAATGGAACACTTTCCCACTATATTCATGAGCAGAATGAAGACTTTCCACTTACATGGAAAATGCGGTTACGAATTGCAACAGAAATTGTAGGAGCTCTGTCGTACTTACATGGTGCAGCTTTGTTTCATATATATCACAGAGACATCAAATCTACCAACATACTCTTAGATGAGAAATACACAGGAAAAGTTGCTGACTTTGGAACTTCAAGATCAATTGTGATTGGCCAGCACTACTACATTTAACCTTTTGCGCGACGGAGAATAATTAGTCGCGCAAAGAACAATCCAAGTCGCGCCAGTATTCGCGCGACAGATAGACACACCCGTCGCGCAAAGTTCGTAAAGACTGACTTTGCGCGACAAATAAATAGTTTAGTCGCGCAGACTGTGACAAAGACCATTTTTAGTCGCGCAAAGATAGCGACGGATAATAATCGTCGCACAAACATTCGTCTCACAATAGTAAGAGCGACAATATCTAATTCGTCTCATAACAGTAAGCGCGACGATACATACTTCGCCGCGCAACAAAACAGAGCGACGGTTAAAACACGTCGCACTTTCGCGTCCCAAAAATATGCGCGACGAATGGCTATACTTGCGTTAAGTTTCGCACGGCGAAAGGTTTTCGTCTCTGAACTACTTGCGCGACCAAAAGTATTAGTCGCATTGTCTTTATATAGACTAACCGTTTCGTCGCGCAAAAACAAATATAGAGTTTTCAAAATTAGTTTATATTTATCCTTTTGTAACCGCGCGACGAAAAATGTCTTCGCGCAAAAGTATATATTTTATTTAATTTTAATTTTGCCGTTTTGTTTTGTAATAAAATATATTAATTTTAATTTTAATTTTACCTTTTTTGTAATGAAATATATTTGAATTGTACGTTTTTTTTTTGCAATAAAATATATTTTATGTAGTTTAAATTTTACGTTTCTTTGGTAATAAAATAAAATTGCAATAAAAAACCATAATGAAGAGGAAAGATAATATAAATTGACATAGTACAAGACAAAATGTTTAAAATGTAATTAAGAAAGTAAAAAACTAATTAAAAAATGTAGTAGCATCTATGTTGTCATCTTGCAAATGCGGCTCGGAAGCCTGGACATGGTCGACATGGTCGACATGGGCAGAAGTGTGGTGGCCATGCTCTAGTTGAGGGGGCATGGAGGTCGATGAGGAACCAAAATATGACGGGAGTGGAATGCCGAACCGAGAGATGGACTCTATAAGCTGTGACATCTGGGTCTTAAGCTCGGCCACCTCAGTCTTCAAAGCAATCACTTCAGTGTCTGATTGGGACGATGGAGGGGCTCTAGGTTCCCGCCGTCTGGCATTCCCCATCCTTCGACAATATGTCCCTGGCCTCCTCCCGAGAGTCTGATCTAAGGTCTCCGTCAGGATCTGAAACCCCGCATCCTGTGGAGGATCCACAACATCGAGCGGAGTATCGGGAGGAAGCTGGGAGGCGGACTCTTGAAGAACCAACTGGCTCTTCTCCTTCATCATCACCTGTTTAACATAACATAAAATATTAATTAAAACACTCATATAATAACCATGAACTTGAATGAGTAAAACAATAATTAAAATTAAAGAATACTTACATGAACGGACTCCGCCAACTCATTCCCGGGTCGAACATAAACGTCGCCAAAGACGTCGATCTCCGGGAATTTGGACCCCCCCTTAATTGAACAAGAGAAGAAAATTGTTAGTACAAAAAAAAAAATTCATATTAATGACATATTAAAATTTTAAAAAAAAAGATATAATTATTACCCGCCGTCGCACCTCCATCCTATATGAGAAGGGCCTGGAACCGGAATGATGGAGAAGAGTCTTCTTGTCCCTATTGCCCTTATTTGCTTTCGCCTTCTTCTGTTATACAAAAAATAAACGTATTAGTTGAAAATTAAATGAAATTTAAAAAAAAGTAAATAAACATTTATAAAAAAAACATGTAATAAATTTCAACTTAATATAAAAAAATTACCACATAATCGGACTCTTGAAAATGATCCGAGAGCCACTCCCAACTATCCTGCCGCCCCTCAAGCTCCTTCGGGCAACCCTCATGAAGAGCGACCTGCGGATCATCATATGCCATAAAATGATGGTGCAGATCGCTCTTCCACTGCTTGTACCTCTCACCAAAGAGTCTGTTGACGTACGCCAACGACTCGGCGGGGAGGTTCTCTAAATTGTAGTTCGTCTACAATACATTAATTACATTCATTAAGTATTATAAATATATAAAATTTGAAAGCAAAACAATTAAAAGGCATACATACCGACAGCTATTCGCGCACCACCGTCCGCATCTCGTCAGGCATGACCTTCAAAGACTTCCATTTCATCGGACAATGGGTTCGAACGACGTGACCAATGTCGTGGGCCAATAAGCTATGTTGGTCAGCCGTTGGTGCAGCTCGATGTCGCTCGTCGTATCCGATGTTGACACGACTGTTGTGAACCCGGGTGGCCTTCGCTGTCTTCAACCTGGCGACAAGGTCCCGGGTGTTCCTCTTGGCTGCAAACACATATCACATTAACGTTAATTAAATATATAATCCTACTAAAATATTGGTCTGAAACAGTTGGAGTTGAAGGAAATCTTTACCTGGTTGTGAATCCGATGCACCAGCGAGCAGCGGACGAAGTGGTGTCGATCAGGTGGGGAGGGCGATGACGCCGTCTGGCGCTAACAGGCTGCACCACTGATGACTCAGATAACACCGGCACATAGGAGACCTGAGGAGAAACCTGCATAACATCCACCTGGTGGAGCACTGGCAGGTGACGTGAAAGCGGGGAGGCAAAGGCTGTGCATTCGTCATCGCCTTACGGTTTCTGATAAGGTTCGACATCTGCACTGACCGGACCGGCCCGAGTTCCTCCTGGAACTCGAGACGAATCCTGTGGAAATTTTTCGACATCATACCGATGTCGGGCCCACTTACAAAATTCGAGCCTCTTTACCGAAAAGGAGAAGGCCACCAGACTTTCTGCCGAAATTTCGGCAGAGTCTCCCCTGGAAATTGGACATTTTCCAAATATTTCAACCTGTTAAAAACACAACTGGCAGCACACACAATGCAATACACACAGTCATCAACATGCGATTGGATAATAGGTCTCCAGCCTTCAATTAATTCGAAACAGAACCAGCAATGTTCTTAAGTCGAACAATACATAAACCAAACAATTAATGGTCCCAAACAACTTTACAAATACCACTGACATCATTAAACCAGATTCAAATCCAACAATCACATCGAAAACCACATCAGAAATGCAATCACATACACATAATCGATCAGACCTTTTAAACACAATAATATTTCGCGGCTGCACCTGGTGAGACCCCAGGCTGCCTACGTACCCTTGGATAAGGGATCAAGCCACACGTAGTTCTCATCTCAACGGTCACAACTCCGATAACAATCAATTATTTACAACAGAACTATCTATACATTTCAGATCTGACACAATTCCGAAATCCAACAAAAACACAATGAACACATTCTCAATTTCGTAACCATACCCTATCCACGGCGTATGTACATTAAACACATCATCAATTTCTTCCATTTATATCCATTCAATCCTGCAACCATACCCTATTCAAGGCGTATGTTGCCGTACAACATTGCCCAAATCCAGGGCTTATACGTTCATACATGTACAGGCTCACAAAGCTCAAACCAGAATAATAAAAAACACATATACATATATGTAATATGTATAACAAGAAAAGAATAATTATATATTTATATATATACATAAATACATCCACATACACCCACCTCTCACCATCATCATGTACCAGGGGGAAACAATCCAACAGGGGATTGTTGACTAGCTCACAATTATCAGCCCTCAAACGGACTATGTGGCTAGGGACGAGCCGTCCAACTGGGGGACTAAACTCAACCAGCCCGTACGGACGAAGAATCAAGACCCGTATGTCTGAAAACAGCCCTACGAGCGCAGACTACCCAATTAAGGGTCTAGCGACAACCCGTTAAGGTATGCCCCGGGTTCCGTCATATCCAGACCATATCCATAATTTCCATGTATCAGGATCCAATGGGAGGTACATGTGATGTTGCACATCATGTCCTGGGGGAAACAATCCAACAGGGGATTGTTGGCTAGCTCACAATTATCAGCCCTCAAACGGACTATGTGGCTAGGGACAAGTCGTCCAACTGGGGGACTAACTCTCAGCCAGCACGTACGGACGAAGAATCAAGACCCGTACGCCTGTGAAACAGTCCTACGCGCGCAGACTACCCAATTAAGGGTCTACAGCGACACCCCGTTAAGGCATGCCCCGGGTTCCGTCATATCCAGACCATTTCCACAATTTCCATATATCCATTTCCATGTATCCCAGTGTCCATATCCACTGTTTCCAAATATCATCATCCAAGGGGGAGGTACGTATGATGGTGGAGTTCGTAATCCTTATATAAATATTATATAAATAATATTCCCATCCTTAGTTCAATTTTCCCAAAACAAAATACATATTCATAGTAGACAAATAACTCTCAAACATAAAACCCATAACCGGGGAAGTACCTAAGATAGTGTTTTCTCAAATATTATATATATAAACTCCAAGACCCTCGAACATATCAAATCCACAAATATATCACAAATACTTTACAAAATAATAATCTCGACTATTAAATATAAAGTGCATTACAATAAACCATTTAATTTATATGCATAACATTTCCATCTTAAAACCATGTCATTTATTTGAAAGCAATACCCATTCTTCTCCTAATAATCATAACCGAGTCCCAAGACTCACTTTCACAACTCTACGAATCGAGTATCCCATAATTATTCATTTCATAATTTCAATTATCAAATAATATCCAAGAATCCCATAAGATATTATAAACAAACTCATACTCCTAATATAATCCAAATAACTCAATTAACAATTAAGACTCGTTTACAAGGTCATCCTAATACTTTTCGAAGTGTGAAACTACCTCGGAAGACTCACGGTGCAACCGAGGGTTAAACTTTCCAAATTTGGTCAACCGGGCCCGCGGGCCCCACGACCTCCGTTTTACGATCCGAACGTCCCTAAGGGTTCCACAAGATTTAATAAACCTATCCTTCAAGTTTGGTCCGAATTCGGACGGTCGGATCACTCACGATCGCACGATAGACGGTTATCGTAAAAATACAAACTTTAACTTATTGAATCGGAACATCGGGGCTCCGATTCACGATCCGTAAAATTCTACACAATCCTAGGAATGCCTAGGGTAACATATATTAAATTGGAAGGGATCCAACGGTTCTAACATATCGAACCCGGAATTCACACAATATGTAAAATCCGTTCGGGTTCAAACGTTATCCGAATTGAGTTCCGTAAATTCCTACGCGCTCGTGACAGCACAAGGATCATTTTAGGATAAAATGTGACTTCTGCCAGACCGTTCACTCGCCGCCCCACGCGCTGCCGCGCGTGGGTGGCTTGATCAATATTCCGTGACCGGAAAAACTTAGAATCTTGGCTCCAAACTCCTACCCTAAGTAATACCCCTAATTTGGAGTCACTTTTGTTCTTGGAAAATGGCCAAAAAGTGGCCGGATGTGGCCGGAAATGCCAACTGAAAATCGGCTGAAGCTAAACTTTGAAATTCTCAAAATTTCAGGAAACCTAACCAACAGGCAACTAGAGCACGAAACATAGATGAATTTTCATACCTCACTCGTCCAATTCGGTGGAGAAACGAAGGAGAATGAAGCTGTCGAAGTTTCTTAAATTTTCCGGCGACCTTTCTGCAACTTCCAGCGAATTCCAGGAGCTCCAAGAGCTGCGCTGGCCGGGAAGAGAGAGGAGGAGGTGGCGGTTCGATCGAGTCCGGTCTTGGCTCAGGTGGCGGTCGGTGATGGTGGCTGCGAAGGTGAGGAGGCGGCTGAAAAATCTGAAGGGGAGGAGACACACAGGAGAGGGAGAGAGTGAGGAGAGAGAGAGGAAATTCTGAGTTTTATTAAAATTTCACTTTCCACTTATTTACAGTTTTGCCACTGAGGGTGTTTACCTCGTAACTTCTTCGTTACAACTCCAAATCGAGTCCACTACGTATCTACGGACTCGGCTCGCCATGCTCTTCGCAACGGTACAAACAGAAGTCCCAAATTCCTTCCCGAACTTAAAATGACCTTTTTGCCCCTTTTTAAAAAAATAATATTTTAAATTTTCAAAAACCTTAATTAATTCAAATCATTTTATTTTATTGTTTACTCCAATTTATTTAATTACTTTACTTATTTTTAGGACCGGGATGTTACATGCATGACACAAGCATTTAAAGTACCTCCTGGGGCAAAAATTTTTTAAAAAAAAAAAAAAAAAAAAAAAGACCTCAACAACTAATCAAGAACAAATTCAATATCAAATAGCAATAAAGAAAAAAATCAATCAAGAAAAATTAATTGCAAAATATACTAGAACAATTTATACCTAAATAAAAAAGAAAAACACATCATTCCATTATGTGAAGCAAACCCAAGAACCTCAACTCCAAACAAATTCAGATTTACAAAATTAAATGGATGAATGCAATCTGAACAATAAAACAAATCGAAGAACCACAATTCCAAAAAATTTCAGATTTACAGAATTAGAAACCTAAGATTGAGTTGAGAGATGTAGTAAGAAACTAATATCATTACCGCAAAGTTACACCTCAAATCATTGCTATTTCTTAATCTGGGTTCCCCTATTTATGTATATTTCACAAAATTTCAGCAAGAGAAAAGTAATGTAAATCCTAACCAACCATCAGAACTAAGAAAAATTTCACAAAATCATCCTACATATTAGAATAAGAAAAGAAACTGCGCAATAAAAATTCAGCTCCTTTGTTTAACCCCATACTAGAATAATCTCTACCTAAATAAAAAAGAAAAACACAGAAAAACACAGACTAAGCCAATACAAAAAGGAAATTGAAACATAAAATCCTAACCAACCATCAGACTAAGCAATTTCAACACTTACAAACTAAATTCAGAAATTCGAAACAGCAAAACAAAATCACAAATGCATTAACAAAATTGAAAGAATAAGAAAACATATATTATACCTTCCCAGAGAGACACGCCTGGAGGAGACCGCGAGAGGAAGATGGAGATGGTGACAGAGATCGTGGGATTTCACCGATGGTGGGTTCGGGTTGGACAGAGAGGAAGAGAATTTGAGGTCAGTGAGGGGGAGAGGGAGAGAGGGTTTGTGGTTTGGTTAGGGGGCGTCGACGGTGGGGGGGAGTTTGGGTTGGAGAGAGAGGGAGAGAATTTGAGGTCAGTGAGGGGGAAAGGGAGAGAGGTTTGTGAAGTTAGGGGGCGTCGACGGTGGGGGGGGGGGGGGGGGAGAAGTTTGGGTTACAGAGAGAGGGAGAGAATTTGAGGTCAGTGAGGAGGAAAGGGAGAGAGGGTATCGCGGCGGCGTAGGCACGGCTGGATGGGGAGGTCTTGGGGCTGGCCGTTGCCAGCGGTGGTGGGCCTGGACGTTTGGAAGGGCACGGCTGGAGGAAGAGTTGGGGATTTTCGCGAAGGAAGACAGATTGAAACAAAGAGTCGCGTTCTGAAGAAAAATATGCAGGATCTTGCGAGACGTAACGTATTACGTCGCGCAAATTCGATTTTTCAACCTTGCGCGACATTCAAGGAGTACCTCGTCGTGCAAATTCGATATTTTAATCTTGCGCGACTAAAACATGTTGTCGCCTAAATATTTTTTAATGCGTGGGAAATGAATCGACACAATTTCACCGCCTTGCGTGACGTAAAAGTCTCTGCGTCGCGCAAATCCTTGAACTTGGAACCCTAAACCCTAAACCTTAAACCCTGAACCATAAACCCTAAACCCAAAATGCTGAAAATTATAATATTGCACGACTAAAATATCCGTCTATCAATATTTTTTGCGACGTATTATGTCGCAGCGTCACGCAAAGTTGTTTTGCGCGACGAAAAAATGCGTCTCGCAAACATTTTCATTTATAACCGTTAAATATATTGTCCCATTTGTAGATCTCTGAATATTTGTTATTTGCGATTTTTGGGGTATCGATCTCACAGTATATACAAACACGTTTGACGGTTGGTTTGATCGTTGAAACGAGTTTCGTATAATGCGTATGCCATCAAAACCCAATCCATTCTCTAACAATAGAAAGTTTATTTATACTTTTGTTACACATACCTTTAGATTTTGTGGTATCCTGTACATCATTTTAATTGAAGATCAAATTCAGTCATTGTATTTATATAGGGTCAATGAGTCTAGTTGTAAAAAATTATGAAAATCGGAATTAAAATAACTGTTAAATTGTGATTTTTCATTTATAACCGTTGAAAACTTTTGTTCGTTACAAGATTTCTGAATATTTGTTTTTTGTGATTTTTGGGGTATATGATCTCGCAGTATATACAAACATGTTTGATGGTTGGATCGTTGAAACTAATTTTGTAGAGTTGAAAGAACACTTTTTAGTTTCAAAATATATTTCGCACATTTGTCTTCCAGGTTCTCTCCTAGCTAGAAAACAGGCGTTTCTGCGCAATGAAAGTCGTGACCAATTTACTGAGATTTAAAGTGTAATTATTTGAGCTGAAAATGAAATTTGTTATATTTTTTGTCTATTATTGGACTAGTTTAGCATATTTTTCGGAGTTCGAAAATGTTTGTGCGACGACAGAGTCGTCGCGAAGAATGTTAAGCGACGAATATGTCTTTCTCCGTCGCGCAAACATGGTCCTATAATTTCTGGAAATTCGTTATAATTTTTATTATTGGCAACAACCTTTTGCGACGGCCACATTCGTCGCACAAAAAATTACTTGCGACCAAGGTTCTCTATCCGTCTCGCAAAGATTTTCCTATAATTTTTTTATATTTGTTATATTTTTTTATTATTAGGAGCGATATTGCGCGACGAATATGGTTTGTCGTCGCGCAAACTATTTTAGTATGCACGGGTTGTGTTTCAGATTTTTGTACATTTTGTGCATATTCTATTATTTTAGTATGCACAACACTTAAGAAAAGAAACGGTATATATATTTATTGTCCGTTGTTTAAATTTATTGTTTTAGGGTTTTCATTGGGCCGATTATTGGGCTTTGATATAACAAGTACATCTACATTCATTACACAAACATTATTAGGCCGATTATTGGGCTTTGATATAACAAGTACATCTACATTCATTACACTAACATTATTACAAAACACATAAATTGCATTATTCATCATTTGAACTATAATAACATTCGTTATTGTCGCTGTCACCAGTTTCGGTCTCCCAATCCTCCTCATCCTCCTCATCCTCCTCCTCCATAACTACATCATCGTCGTTGTGTAAGGAAACAGCAACATCGTATCTAGGAAGATCACCGAGGTCAATTGTAATTGACTGAATCGGTATTTTTGTTGAAGCCACTCCTTCAAGCTGAAACGGTTCCTGAACAACATTTGTATCTCGAAGCCCTTCTGCATCATTTTCCATGCATGATTCTAAACGTTGGTCAGCGACGTCGACGACGTCGTTGTCAGATGGGTCTAGTTCTGGTATAGCATACACGTTTTCTCTGATCCATATGCTGAACAACTTTCCACAAGCTCCCAGCTTTAGGGTCATCTAGATAGACAATCTGTTTTGCCATGTTTGCCAAAATGTAAGGGTCGTCATCATACCAAGTTCTGTTGATATTCACAGATAGTAACCCATGATCAATTGTTGTGTCGATTCAGCTGCACCAAAATTGATTCAGCTGCATCCTCAACTTGTGATACTCGCAAGTGCACGAAGCCGTTTGGTAGTATAGCATATGTAAGTGCGAGGTCGATTCCACGAGGATTGGTGATTGAATGATCCAATTTATTTCCTACACAAAACAAAAATGAAAACAAAAGAAACAAAACAAGAAGAAAGAATATACATTACAAGAAAAATAAATTACAACTTATAGAACATTAAAGAGAGCATTTGAGGAAGGAAGGAAAGTGTTTGAGAACTTTAGAGAGGGGAGAAGTGTTTGAGAGATTTGGAGAATTTTGGAAGAGAATTTTGGAAAGGTAAGGAAAGTGGTGTTTGGGAACTTTGTGAATTTTGGAAGAGAGTGTTTGAGGACTTTGAGAATTTGGAAGAGAGTGTTTGAGAACATGGGAAATTTGGAGAAGAAAGTAGAGAGGTGTTTTGAGAGCTTTGTGGATTTTGGAAGAGAAGGTGTTTGGGAAATTTGGAGAATGTTTGTGAACTTGGAGAGTTTGAGAACTTAGGGAAGGTAGAGAAGGGTGTTTGTGAAGTGTTTGAGACATGGAGAATTTAGAGAATTTGAAAGAGAATAGAGAAGTGTTTGGAGAATTTAGAAGAAAGAAAATTTAGTAGAATGATCTTATTACAACAATTGAGAATTACAAAGGGAAACTAAGAGAATTTGAGGGAGAGAAGGGAAGGGAGCTCTAGAGAAGTGTTTGAGAGCTCCCCCCCTTGGGATGTGATTACAAGCTTAGAGAACTTCCCTATTTATAGGCCTAGGGGAAGTGAAAATCTGAATTATACAATAGGTTTACCTACCACACTCACTTCACCAACTTACAACACTTAATTCACCTAACACACTATTACATTTGAAAACAATTCCTCTTGTCTTTAGGCTTAGTGTTGCAACTCCACTTCTCATCTTTTGGCTCACTTCATCATCTTTTGGCTCACTTCATCATCTTTTGGCTCATTTGGCTGCTGCAAAATTCCACTCAAATATAGGTATTGAATATGCTTCACCAAACTTTCCCACAATCAACAACACTTCATCATGCATATGTCATGCATGACAATGCATTGCAGCCAGCTTGTGGGCTCGTTTTGGGCTTGTTTCTCCATCCATAAAATTCTGGAAAAATATGGATCTTGAAGCTCTTTGTCTTATCTTTCCAAGAATATGCAGCCCAACTCAAGGAAAAATCCGGAAGGCCTTCAAATGTGATTTTTGGCCCAGTAACGCAGATGCTGCCGAATTTGACATTAAGTTGCCAAAACATGTATAACTTTCTCTAGAAGACTCGGAATCATGAACCGTAAAATTCTACAGAAAATAGACTTCCGTAGCTTTCCAATGATGTATGACTCATTATCTGGTTCTTCTTGAGCAAGTACAGTCCAATCCGTGAAGTTGGTTGATCTGCAGACAGCATTTTGAGCTAACTTGTCTCCAAAATGCAATTAGTGAGTCTCAAGCTTATTACACTGAAACAAACACAAAACTTATTAAAAACACAAGTTTAACTCAAAAACATAACTAAATCATAAGTTAGAATGGTACAAAATGATATGTAAATATGCACCACTTATTAAAATGATATGTAAATTTACAATGATTTACTCATTTCCTTTAATTGAACAAACACCAATTTATTTTGAAGGCCCAAAAATGGAATTTCAATCAACCACCACTTAATCACAACTTTTCTCTTTTCTTTCACCAATTATGTGAATTTTTTTTTTTCCTTTTTGTTTTTCGAAATGTAACACCTCTTCCCAAACTTAGCATGAAAAACACATCCCAATTAAAGCTCATGAGTTCCTTAGAAAGGTAAATATTTATTTTTCGGGCTAAGGTGAGGAAATAAAATTGGTAAATGAAAGAAAAGGTTTACATAGGCTCAAAATGGTAACAATGGAAAATCATGCATAAGCATGCATAAGGTTAGCTTGAAAGGCACAAACGATCCAAAGAAGGCCTTAATATCATTTCTTTAAATGTCATGAAGTCAAATTGCACATGAATGAATGACTTTTAAGTGTTCAACCAAATCAATGAATAATGAGATCAAACAACAACTTAGATGACAAGAAAATAAGAGTATGTATATAACACTCATGAAATGAAGTACAAGGCTCAAAAGCTCACTTTATATGGTTGGTTATATAAGTCTAGTTTATGCTTCATACAATTCTTTCGATCATGCAAATCCTTGAATTGGAAAATTATGAAACAAATGGCAAGTGTAAAGAAGGTTTCAAACATATCATGTTAGAACAATGCCAAATTTTATTTTATTTTATTTTAATTTTAATTTTTAAGTTTTTTTTTATAAATTTTTTTTTTAAAAAAAATAATAATAAAATGAAATCCAATTTTAAGTCATGCAAACATTTATCACAATCTCATCAAATGTGTTCGGAAAGTGACTAAAAAATAATAATAATAAAAAAAAAAAAAAAAGCAAGACTCAAACAAAATAGAATTTTAAAAAAAAAAAAGCAAATAAAAAAAAATTAAGGAAAAACCAAATTTACATGCTAAACCCCAATACCCCCAAACCTAGAAATGAACATTGTCCTCAATGTTTAAAAATTTAGGTACAAGCAATGTCATAATAACAAATGAAGGTATTAAAGCAAATAAAAATCACAAAATACAAAAATAAAATAAAAGAAACTAATTACAAAAATAAAAATTACAAAACAAACAATCAAATTAAAAAAAATAAAATAAAAATAAAAAATAAAAGGAAACAGTAAAACACTCAAAACAGGTAAGCCCTAAAAAAGGACAGTGCAAACTAAAACCCAATTTTATTTTTTTGAAAGCCCAAAGCCCACAATGAAATTAACCCACCTTGAAACCCAAACAAGGTGAAAAACCAACCCAAAATGAAATCCGAAGCCCACACGTTTAATTGATTTTTATTTATTATTATTATTATTATTATTATTATTATTATTATTATTATTATTTTAAAAGAACATGGGTCATGATGTCTCGGTTTAGTGTAAGGGACCAACTGGAGGGCGAGACACGTGTCGACGGATAGAAGTGCCTAAGATTTCACAAGCGGAAATTACGGGCTAATGGAAAGGCGCGAAGACTTTACTGAACGCGTCCGTTAAAAAAAGACACGTCGTGATAAATGAATTGGGTATGGTTGGAAAGCGAGAAGGTTGTGGGACTCAAGGGATGCTGGAGATTTAGAAAAATGCTCTGACGCTGCAATGGCTAGGGTTTAGCAAACTAAGTCTATAAGAAGAAGGGAAAACACACAAACTCAAAAACACAAAAGAGAAAAGAAGCAAGAAAAAGAAAAAAGTGAGAAATCAAATGGCCTCTTCCTACCCATTTTCGTTGGATCTCAACCTAGCTCCACTGACTAGATATGGGGCCAAGCAGCGGCACCAGGAATGGGTACCCTACTTTGCCTCCGCAAGGGGGCCTGTGACTGTCAATGACTCAATACTCCTGGACAACGATGTTGCCATTGGAGTTGGCAGAAATTTAGTGACTCCAAAAGATATACGTGTATTCGGGACAAGGGATGACAACCGGGTCACGAGTGATGCCCTGGCACTGAGCGTGCAGAGTACAACATGTGTTGCAAGTTTGGGTCATCGCCTACTTGCGAAGTCCCATGAGGTAGAGATTCTGAAAGGTCAGTTAGCGGCGGAGCGAAGTATGGTTGAATAGTGTCAGACTGCTATAAAAAGCTTGAAAAGGGAGAGGGCAAGGATAGTGGAGGTGAATCGACACCAGCTAGAAGTATTGCGGGACGAGAATGAAAGCCTATCAAAGATGGTAGAGTTGTATTCTCGCGACATGCGAAAGCAGTTGGAGGACCTAGACCGACCGGGTAAACGCAAGCAAGCAGATTGCGAGAGTAGTTATGCTCAAGCTAAGATTGCGATCTTTGGGAGCTCAAGTGGTGAGCCCCAAGAGGCTGTGCGTGAAGCCCGGAAGAGGACAGCCAGAGGGCCAAACTCAAAGCTGGTCGAGACACCTAGCGCTCTGAAGAAATGATTTCTACTGTTTTTATTTTTTTGGTTGTTTTTGTTTTTGTTATTTTGGTTTCAGAAATAAAAGAGTAAAGTTGCAGAAAGAAAGAGACAAAGAAAACACACTTCCCACTTAAATCAAACAAAAACGACAAACGGAAAAGAAAGCACACTTCCCAAACTTAAATAAAACAAAAATGATTAACGAAAAAGAAAGCACAGTTCCCTAACTAAAATAAAACAAAGATGATAGCCGAAAGGGAAAGGCAATAAACACAAAGCACTAGAAAATGAAAGTAACGGGCAAAAACATAAAACATCAGAAAAACACGGAAGTAAATAAAATAAAGTAAAGTGAAAGTTAATGTGCTCCCCCTTGAAGCGATTAGGTCGAGCATGCCTGGGAAATCCGAAGTGGTGTTGGCTCTCTCTATCAGCATATGCCTATTTAAACCACATCTCTGCAAGCGGATGATACCCAGCATTTCTTCCTGCAAACTCAAGGAAAAACATCAAAAAATTCAGAAGCAAAACAAATGGCATCCTCATGTACTCACCTTGATGATCTCAACCTTGAGCTCTCACTTGCACCACCGAATGCCCGGGATAAGGGCTCGTCCAAATCCCTGTCTTCCCAAACTCCACATATCATCACGGTACGGCCTCAAACTTTGCTGAGGTATATCGAACTTTTCTGAAGCGGTGCCGAACAGAGCAGTGCTGCTGGGTAGCATGATTGGCAGTAAACTCACATCGGCAGATCACCTGCATGTGGCACAGAGGTCCGACAAGGCTGCGGTGGAGGAGTCCCACAATTTAACGGTGCTCCATGCGGTCTCGGCTACCAATTTAGGCATGCGATTGTTGGCGAGAACACGGGAGTGTGCCGCGCTGAGCGAGGAAGTGGCTGCCTTGAAGGCTATGGTGGCGGACTTCCAGAAGCGGCTTTCACTGTGCCAATCAGCACGTGGAAGCATTGCAGAAAAAGAATGAGGACCATGTAGAGCGCTGCTGCAGATTCTGCAAGTGCGAGACAATAGAGGCATGCCATGATGATGAAGATGATGAAGATGAAGAAGATGAAGATGAAGATGAAGAAGATGAAGAAGAAGAAGAAGAAAATGATGATGATGTTGTTTTTTTTTAATTCACTTGAATGTTTTTTTGTTTTGTTTTTTTGTTTTGTTTTATTTTTAAGTGAAATAAAGTTTGTTTTGTTTTTTTTTTTAACACTTAGAAATAAACTAACCAACAAACCACGTAAATAAATACATAAACTAACTTAACAAAACAAAAAACAAAAGCAAAAACGCAATAGAAAATAAAACAAAAAAAACAAAAAAGTAAATAAAAAAAAACTTAATTTAAAAACACACAAATATACAAGCAACTCACGGATAACCAGTTAAGGGTCTAGAAAAACACAGCCAGGGGATCCGGGAAGGTTGGAGGGGTCACAATGGTCCCGCTTAAAACCCAAACTTCTTAGACACCGAAGGTGTCGCCTAAAGAACTCCTAGACACTGTATTAACGGAAGTGCTTACTGGGGTTACCATAAGTCAGCTCATATGAAACATATTTTTGAATTTTTGAATTTTGAATTTTTAGTTTTTAAGATAAGAAAAAAAAATTAAGATAAAATGAGACAACAAACTATAAATGAAAATGAACTAAGTACTCTAAACAAACTCAAACAAATGACATAAATTGTTGTACTAAAAGAAACAAACCAAGAAATAAACAGAATTTAAAGAAGAGAAATGATTGAAATGCTCCCCCTTGAAGCGATTAGGTCGAGCATGATGCAATTGGAGGTCGCGACTTCTCCCACTGCTCCACACTTCCCATTCTTTGAAATTGCCTTCTTTCCCTTTTTATTAAGCTGACATTACTTGCTAAAACAAACACAGAAAACTTGAAACAGAATTAAAAGATTAGGAAATAAAAACTAAAAGAAAATCAACACACGTCCAATTTCATGCTTCAAAGTAATAAGCAGCAAAGTAAAACAAACTAGCTTACGAAGTTCGTTCTTTCTCAAATATGATTATCCATATGGTGTGTGGTTTTAATCAAGTATTCAGAAAAAGCATTTAGCTATGGTGTTTAGTCTAAACACAAATTCCGAACCCATTAAGAACAAGAAGAACAATAAAGAACCAAGTAGAATTTAAACATGATGTTTGTCTTCAATATCTACCCATTCATTCACTAATCAGTCCAAGAGATCATATGGTGTTTATGTAAACTTGGACAAGATATTTAATTAAGAACAAGTGAATGAAACCATAAACTAGAAATAACAAACATGCTACTTGAACCTTTTTTTGTGTTGTGTAAGCTGGGACTCAAACCCAGTTCTCTTGCTTGTCAGGCAATTGTCCTTGTCAGTTGGACTACAAACACAACTTGTCAATTAACGTCATTAACTTTAAAACATGAAACTGTCTAGTTATATACAAAAAATAAAAATAATAAAAAGTAGGAAAACCAAATAGAATCAAACAATGTTACCGATCCCCGGCAACGGCGCTAAAAACTTGTTGCGTCGATTCAGCTGCACCAAAATTGATTCAGCTGCATCCTCAACTTGTGATACTCGCAAGTGCACGAGCCGTTTGGTAGTATAGCATATGTAAGTGCGAGGTCGATCCCACGAGGATTGGTGATTGAATGATCCAATTTATTTCCTACACAAAACAAAAATGAAAACAAAAGAAACAAAACAAGAAGAAAGAATATACATTACAAGAAAAATAAATTACAACTTATAGAACATTAAAGAGAGCATTTGAGGAAGGAAGGAAAGTGTTTGAGAACTTTAGAGAGGGGAGAAGTGTTTGAGAGATTTGGAGAATTTTGGAAGAGAATTTTGGAAAGGTAAGGAAAGTGGTGTTTGGGAACTTTGTGAATTTTGGAAGAGAGTGTTTGAGGACTTTGAGAATTTGGAAGAGAGTGTTTGAGAACATGGGAAATTTGGAGAAGAAAGTAGAGAGGTGTTTTGAGAGCTTTGTGGATTTTGGAAGAGAAGTTGTTTGGGAAATTTGGAGAATGTTTGTGAACTTGGAGAGTTTGAGAACTTAGGGAAGGTAGAGAAGGGTGTTTGTGAAGTGTTTGAGACATGGAGAATTTAGAGAATTTGAAAGAGAATAGAGAAGTGTTTGGAGAATTTAGAAGAAAGAAAATTTAGTAGAATGATCTTATTACAACAATTGAGAACTACAAAGGGAAACTAAGAGAATTTGAGGGAGAGAAGGGAAGGGAGCTCTAGAGAAGTGTTTGAGAGCTCCCCCCCTTGGGGTGTGATTACAAGCTTAGAGAACTTCCCTATTTATAGGCCTAGGGGAAGTGAAAATCTGAATTATACAATAGGTTTACCTACCACACTCACTTCACCAACTTACAACACTTAATTCACCTAACACACTATTACATTTGAAAACAATTCCTCTTGTCTTTAGGCTTAGTGTTGCAACTCCCACTTCATCATCTTTTGGCTCATTTGGCTGCTGCAAAATTCCACTCAAATATAGGTATTGAATATGCTTCACCAAACTTTCCCACAATCAACAACACTTCATCATGCATATGTCATGCATGACAATGCATTGCAGCCAGCTTGTGGGCTCGTTTTGGGCTTGTTTCTCCATCCATAAAATTCTGGAAAAATATGGATCTTGAAGCTCTTTGTCTTATCTTTCCAAGCATATGCAGCCCAACTCAAGGAAAAATCCGGAAGGCCTTCAAATGTGATTTTTGGCCCAGTAACGCAGATGCTGCCGAATTTGACCTTAAGTTGCCAAAACATGTATAACTTTCTCTAGAAGACTCGGAATCATGAACCGTAAAATTCTACAGAAAATAGACTTCCGTAGCTTTCCAATGATGTATGGCTCATTATCTGGTTCTTCTTGAGCAGGTACAGTCCAATCCGTGAAGTTGGTTGATCTGCAGACACCATTTTGAGCTAACTTGTCTCCAAAATGCAATTAGTGAGTCTCAAGCTTATTACACTGAAACAAACACAAAACTTATTAAAAACACAATTTTAACTCAAAAACATAACTAAATCATAAGTTAGAATGGTACAAAATGATATGTAAATATGCACCGATCATCAATTTTAACACTTCCCTGCCTATTTGGGTTCGTATCAAACCATCGACACTTAAACATGATCACTTGGTATCGGTCTTTGTAAAGCAATTGCACGACAGTTGTGAGTTTGCCATAGAAATTAATGTTCGTGCTTTCACCTCCACCCGGAACAAGGACACTGCTGTTTTGCGTACACAACTTGTCATCTCGTGCAGTCCCCAAAAACTTGACGCCGTTAACATGACAACCCGAGAACAATTCAGCCCGAATTGGGCCGAATGCTAAGTTATATAACTCTTCACTGTAAGAGGGGGAATTCTCTGATTTCAACTTATTCACCTAATATTAATTAAAAACATTCACATATTAGTTTCAGAAAATTAAATACTACAATATATATGTCAAATACAAAACACTTATAACTTACATATTTCAAAAACCATTTTGGAAACAATTCACGGTGTTTCTTGGAATACAAATGTGATGGATGTTCTCGCTTCATCATCTCTTCATGCTCCTCTAAGTATGCTATTATCTCATCACAATTGTTCAATACGAACCAATGAGCTACCTCCATGTCATTCATGGAAAACGACTCTCCTCGTCCAGGATCTCCAAAGGGTCGTGCGCTTTGGGCAAAAATAGAAAGTTGCTCATTTCTCACACCTCCGTCATTATTGCACTGAGGTCGATTGAAAGCCGTGTCTACATCCTTTAAATACATTGTACAGAAAGTAAGCGCCTCATATTGAACCCAAGCCTCTACAATGGATCCTTCGGGCTTCGCTCCTGTTGCTTACGGTTTTTTTCAGCTCACCAAGAAGCCTGCCACATTAAAACGAAAAGATGCAAATTAGCAAGTAGCAAGCATGTGATAAAGATGCATACATAAATGATGATGATTATATACCTTTCTATTGGATACATCCAGCGATAGTTGACTAGACCAGCAAGCAATGCCTCTTCTGGCAAGTGAACCATCACGTGAATCATACTCGTGAAGAAAGCCGGAGGAAATATCATCTCAAACTTGCATAAGACTTGGACAATGTTATGGCGCAATTGATCAATGTCTGTCTTTTGCAACGTTTTTGCCGTCATTGGGAAAAAAATCTAGACAACAATATGATTGGCTTGACTACATCTTCCGGCAATAAGTGTCGAATCCCTACAGGAAGTAGGCGTTGCATAAACACATGGCAGTCATGGCTCTTGAGTCCAGGTAAACTTACCCCCGTCAACATTCACGCAACGTGCGATATTAGAAGCATACCCGTCAGGAAACTGTACAGACGATACAAACTGGAGAAAATCTTTTTTGTCATTCGGTTTCATGGAAAAAAATGCAAGATCCCTTATAGCTTTACCACTACATCTTTTCAGCCATAAACCTCTTCGTATAGCTTTAGCAAAATCCAAACGGTTCAGCTGTTCTAAGATCTAATCACCGGACGATTCTCTAGGTCTTGCGACGCTCTTTGTTCCCGTCGAACTCTTTATCTTTTTCCCGCCACTCGTGGTCCCATGGCAACCATCTTCGATGCCCAAGATAACACACTTTTCCAGTCGTGCCAACCAGAAGTCACATCTTCCTTGCATACAGGGCATGCCATATAACCCTTTGTGCTCTACTCTGACACTATTGCATATGCGGGAAAATCATTCACAGTCCACATAATTGCCGCCCGCAAAGTGAACATCTTCCCGGTGGATTTATAGTACGTGCGCATACCGTTTGTCCATAAATCTTTGAGCTCATCAACCAACAGCCTTAAGTACACATCGATTGACCTCCAGGATCCTCAGTTGTCAAAACAGTCATCATCATGTATTCTTTTTTCATGCATTTCCAAGGAGGCAAATTATATGGGAATACGAAAATTGGCCAAGTGTTGTGGTGTTGGTTTAGAACCCCGTACGGATTGAATCCGTCTATGGCAAGTCTCAATCTAACATTTCGGGGATCAACAGCAAACTCGGGAACGTTCGATCGAACTCTTTCCATGCCTCCCCATCTACAGGATGCCGCATCACATAGTCGTCTACCCGTTTTTTCTTATGCCATCTCATGTCTGTGGCAGGTATGCGTCGACATATACAGTCGCTGCAATCTTGGTTTCAGGGGCAAATAACGCATGACTTTTTGTGGAACCTTAGTCATTCTATTATGAGACGTCTGTTTGAACCTCGACTTATTGCATATAGGGGATGTATCCAATGTTTCATACTCTTTGTAGAATAACATGCAATTGTTTTTGCAAGTGTGGATTTTTTCATAACCCAATCCAAGACCACTCAACATCTTCTGCGCGCCTGCCCGTGGTCTTTCGGCAAACAATTGTCTGTTGGAAGCATTTTCTTGAAAACCCCCAAAAAGTAATCGAAACACAGGTTTGAACATACGATACTTTATTTTTCCCTGCATTAGCTCCACAATCGCCGTCAGAACGGAAAAGCTCTCGCACCCGGGTATAACTCTTGGTTGGCATTTCTTAACAGGTTTTCATCCTGTTCGAACTCTGCACTGTCCATTTGTGTAGGCACGTCATCTTCCCCTTCCTGATTGCTGCTGGTCGATGCAAATGGAAATGTATCATTTATAATATCCCTGACTTGTTCATTAGGATCACCAATGGGTTCAACATTGTCTACTCTTGTGGCCCTTGAAGACAAAGCAATGTCTAATTGTTCCCCATGATGGTTCCAAGTGATGTATGTCTCAATCATTCCATTCCTCACTAAATGAAATCGAACATTTTCAACTGTGTCCCACAACGTGTTGTTACATCTCCTACAAGGACAACGGATGCTAGTTGCATTCGGGTTGTGTGTCTGTACAAAGTCAATAAAATCCTCGATTCCATCCAAGTATTCGTCTGCGCACCTATTCGGTTCTGGATCCACCTCCTGCTCATCGTTCCTGGAATCACAATACAACAATCATGTTGTATTCATACAAAATCTTTCCTTATGCCTCCGGTAAGGGCCTATCCCATTCGGAAATGTATAGTCACGTCACGTAATTTACAACTACATGAGATTAAATTTCGACGTGGATGAATTTCGGCAGCATCTCGGTATAGTTCTTGAGGTGTATCATAGATATAAAATACCTATGTACCACCCGAAGAACGTACCGAGATGACACCGAAATCTCCACAATCGAAACCTAATCCTGGAGCTGTAAACTATGTGACACGACTATGCATTTCCAAACTGTCCAAAATATGGGACAATTCAAGAATTAATTGGACCGTAGTCGTGGTTTACCCACCCATGCGCGGTCCAACTAAATTAATAGTGTTAGTATAAATTTACATTAATACTTTTACACTAATGATAAAAAATACATACCCAATGAACTTAGTAGTGGTAGAGGTAGTTCAACTCATACAGGAAACGAAATAGAATAGCTTTTTGGGACCAAAACGTTCGAGAGAGAGAGGGAGAGGTAAGCTGCAGATTTTTTTTGCAGTTTGCCTCTGCCATGGCTGAACTTGATGTAGACGACGTTTTTGCACGACGAATATAATTCGTCGCTAAAGAAAAAATATGGTTTTGCGCGACAAAAATCTTTAGTCGCCCAAAGCCACCATCTCATGGCGCAAAGTTTGAGATTTTTGCGCGACAAATCAGTTTCTCGTTGCATAAATCGTTTTTGTCGCGCAAACTTTTTTGTCGTCGCGCAAACATAATTATGCCGACAACGATCATATGCGACGATCATTTTTCGTCGATATTTTTGCACGACGTAAATGTCTCGTCGCATTAAACTTTTTTGTCGCGCTAAATTTAGTGTCGACGCGCAAAAATGCTTTGCCGACAACGATCTTATGCGACGATTAAGTCTACTCGTCGCAAGAGTAAAAATCGTCGCCCAAAATGCGCGTTTTCTTTGCGCGACGACTCCCGTTGTCGTCGCAATATACTTAGTGCGCCAAATAGTTTTATTCATCGCGCAAAAAGCTCGCGCCAAACTACTTTATTTTCCCTCTGCTTTCTGGCGACGAATAATTTCAGCGTCGCATGATTTCCCGCCAACTAAGCCTATATCGCGTTTTTGTTCTTCACTTTACGCGACGAAACATATTATTGTCGCGCTAAGATATCTTTTGCGACGATATGAGTCGTCGCGCAAGAGTTTGGCGTCAAAATATTTTTTCCGGTTTTTCCCCCTTTGGTTTATGCGACGATTGTCCTTGTTGTCGCGTGAAACAATTTCGCACGACGAATATGTGTGTCGCTGTAATTTGCGCTACCTATGTACTGTTTCACGCGACGAATATGTGTCGTCGCTGTAATTTGCGCTACCTATGTACTTCTCTGTCGCGCAAAATTGTTATATGCAACGAATAATGTGTCGTCGCGCAAATAGTAAAACGTCAGTAGTGCAGACACACTTGACCACCGTTGTACACGGCACATTTGGTTACCTGGACCCTAAATACTTCCAATCAAGCCAATTTACGGAGAAAAGTGATGTCTATAGTTTCGAAGTTGTTCTAGTTGAGCTCTTGACCGGACTACAACCAGTTTTTGCAGGAACCGGGTCACAAGAAAAAGAACACAGAAGTCTTGCCACTTGTTTCATTATTTCGATGGAGGAAGATCGACTATTTGACATTCTTGATGCTAGGGTTGTGATGGAGGGCTCCAAAACAGATATCACAACTTTTGCTAACCTTGCAAAGAGGTGCTTGGATTTGAATGGAAGGAACCGCCCCACTATGAGAGAGGTCACGGCGGAGTTGGAGGCCATTCAAATGTTGGTTGAAAAATCTTCTAATGCTCAACATAATTACAATGGGGTTGAACTTGCTATAAACGACACAAATGAATATTTGGATGTTGTTTCAAGTTCAAAGAGTCAGCCTCGGATGCGGGCACAAATTCAACATCTGATGAATTTTGACGATCATCTTCTGAGACATGGTAAACAAGTTAATTAAAACACTTGGGTCGTGTAAAATATGTTTAATTTGATGTTGTACACTATTATATGTTGTTTTAGATTATGATGTTCTGTAAGGTAATGTATGGTACGTACCATCAGTAATAATATGAGAAGTAAAGATTCAGTGAATGAGCATTGGTTTGTTTAGGGTGAGAGAGGGTTCTTGAGAATTCTAAGAGTTGGTGTCTAAGGGTTTTGGGTTTGGGTTATGTTAGTTTAGTCTTATAGAGAAGAACAATATCTATGGAGACGTATGGAGGATTTTGCAGAACCTCTTTAATTTCTTGTGCATATCAATTATTTATTTATTTTATTATGTTTTACGTACTGTGGGGTCACAATTTGTTTGTGCTCATGCGTGTGTTTCTTTCAAGTTTCAAGTTAATTATTTGGGCTAACTGATAGGATTTTTAGTATTTGACCAAAGAGGATTAAAATCACTGAAAATACTTGCAAGAATACAAGATAATTGTAGTATAAATGCTCATGCAAGGTCGTTGTCCACAAAGATTGTTTGACTAATTTGTAATTAAAGTAACTCTTAATTAATAATTAAAATAGATTTTATCAAAGATCTGAAATTTATGAATTTGAATAGATTAAATTAACAATAAAAGAAATCTGAAAGTTGGGAAATAATAACAGCAAAGATGAAAAATGTTTTTTTTTTAAAACTTAACAATTTAGAGAAAACTAGGATTTAGCCATCACAATATCCTATGCAATTCTATCAATTACTTATGAATTTCCACATATATGCTTTGAAGGTTAGGTTTTCCTAATGCATATTTTCCTTGTGATGTTCAAGCGAAAACATATATCTAACATGCAATCCGTTTGTGATGTTCAAATAAAATATAAACATGCAAGACTCATTAAGCTTTGTAAAAACCCTTTGAAAAACCATGCAACCCTTAAGAGTGTGATGTTCACCTTAAGTGAACTTACTGATCGGTGCATAATTACATATCATTTTGTACCCTTCTAACTTATGATTTGGTTATATTTTTGAGTTAAACTTGTGCTTTTAATAATTTTTGTGTTTGTTTCAGTGTAATAAGCTTGAGACTCACTAATTGCATTTTGGAGACAAGTTAGCTCAAAATGGTGTCTGCAGATCAGTCAACTTCACGGATTAGACTGTACTTACTCAAGAAGAACAAGATAATGAAGCATACATCATCGAAAAGATACAGAAGTCTAGTTGCTGTAGAATTTTACGGTTCATGATTCCGAGTGTTCTAGAGAAAGTTATACATGTTTTGGCAACTTAAGGTCAAAATCGGCAGCATCTGCGTTACTGGGCCAAATATCACATTTGAGGGCCTTCCCGATTTTTCCTTGAGTTGGGATGCATATGCTTGGAAAGATAAGACAAAGAGCTTCAAGATCCAGATTTTTCCAGATTTTTCAGAATGGAGCCACAAGCCCAAAACGAGCCCACAAGGTGGCTGCAATGCATTTTCATGCATGACATATGCATGATGAAGTGTTATTGATTGTGGGAAAGTTTGGTGAAGCATATTCAATACCTATTTTTGAGTGGAATTTTGCAGCAGCCAAAAGATGATGAAGTGGGAGCTGCAACACTAAGCCTAAAGACAAGAGGATTTGTTTTCAAATGCAATATTGTGTTAGGTGAATTAATTGTTGTAAGTTGGTGAAGTGAGTGTGGTTAGTGAACTCTATTGTATAATTCAGATTTTCACTTCCCCTAGGCCTATAGATAGGGAAGTTCTCTAAGCTTGTAAACACACCCCCAAGGGGGGGAGCTCTCAAACACTTCTCTAGAGCTCCCCTCCTTTCCTCCCCATTCTCTTAGTTTCTCTTTCAGTTCAGTAACAAAAATCCTTTTACTAAATTTTCCTTTAAGTCTTTCCAAGTTCTACTTTAATTTTCATTGTTATGTAAATTCTTTTCTTTAGTCTCAAGTTTGATTAGTTTCCACGTTTCAATTATGGTTTTTGTTCTTATTGATTATGCTTATAAGTTAATATGCTAGTTTGAATGATTGATCACCATTTAGGCTTGCATGTTAGCTATCTTGGTTTGAATTAAAAGTAGACACCATGCTTTAATTCGAATTGAACTATGAATAGGAAGAGTATGTATGGACATTCAACAACAGGGATTAGATACATGCTTGGTTGTTTGTTCTTCTATGCTTAATGGGTTCCTAATGCTTAATTTTAGGTTAGACAACAAATGATCAAATTAGGGAATTAGGAACACAAGGTTAGGACCAAACACCATGGCCTAATCATACATTAGCTAGAATCAATCCGTTAATCTAATTGAACTTGGGAACTTATCTACTTGAGTTAGTTATTTTCTTTCTTTCTTGTTTTATTTATTTCCATTCTGTTTTCATTTTTGTTTTGTGTAGGAAAATTGAATTGGATCATTCAATCACCAATCCATGTGGAATTGACCTCGCACTTACATATGCTATACTCCTGAACGGCTCGTGCACTTGCGAGTATCACAAGTTGAGGATGCAGTTGAACCCATTTTGGTGCAGCTGAATCTACACAACACTTACAACTACTAATCACAAGAAGCCCTCCTCAATTTCAGGGTGATGTTCCAACAGAAATTGTATCAATTTACTTGTCTAAATATCCTAGTGGTGATCAATTATTAAAATAGATAGATAGTTTTAATCGCAGTGATTAATAATTCAAAGCAAACATGCATCCATTCGTAAGCAAATTAATAAAATTACATATTCATGCTAAGGCTTATGGCCTCACCCACTACTACAAAAAAGGCAAAAGACGACGGAAATTTACCGTCGTGTATCGGGTTTTCAAACCGTCGTAAAATCGACCGACATCTTTTGCAAAGTAAAACCACGACGCGAAATCCTCGTCGTTGTTATGACAAACAACGTCATTAACAACAAAAAAAACCGACGTCTGTATACTGAAAAATGAACCAAAAAATTGTCATGGAAAAGAATAGACGACTTATTTTACACAAACTCCGTCGTGTAAATAAATACAATACGTCTTTAATATGACGTTATTACAAAATACAACGTCCAATGTATTTATATAACCGTCGTGAAATAGTTTTTCCACTTCGTTTTTTCCATTAATATTGACGTGGAAATAGAGGTTAGGGTACATCATCGTCGTTGTTATAACAAACAACGTCATTAACAAAACAAAACCGACGTCTGTATACTGAAAAATGAGCCAAAAAATGGTCAAGGATAAGAATAGACGACCTATTTTTTACAAACTCCGTCGTGTAAATAAATACAATACGTCTTTAAATAAATAAAATACGACGTTATTAAAATATACTACGTCTGATATATTTATATAACCGTCGTGAAATGATTTTTCCACTTCGTTTTTTCCATTAATATTGACGTGGAAATAGCGGTTAGGGTAAATCACCGTCGTTGTTATAACAAACAACGTCATTAACAAAAAAAAAACCGACGTCTGTATACTGAAAAATGAGCCAAAAAATTGGCAAGGATAAGAATAGACGACCTATTTTATACAAACACAGTCGTGTAAATAAATATACTACGTCTTTAAATAAATAACATGTGACGTTATTAAGAATTCCGACGTCGCATATATTTTAATCACCGTCGTGAAATGATTTTTCCACTTCATTGTATATAAAATAAACGACGTGGAAAATAAGTTAGGTTCATGACTTACGACATATTTATTTCTATAAACGTCGTAGTGTTTGATATACAACGTCGTGATCATGTAAAAGACAGCCGTGTTTCTCTATTTATACGTCGTCTTTACCAAAATAATAGTCATCTAATCTATCTGAGACGCGAAGTTTTTCAGCAAATCGACGTGGAAAACATATATGTAACGACATAAGAATAAAAAAAGAGACATGGATATTCCATATAACGTTGTTTTTGTAAAAGAACGACGTCCAAATATCTTTCTACGTCGACAAATTTAACTCTGTATATCAAATTACGTCGTGAATTGTTTCTTTTTTACTTCATTTTTGATACGGACGATTTTTGATTTGTTACGGACGAGTTCATGCTCTAAGACGTCGTCTTTTGTAACGTTTAGGTTCGATATATGTCCTTTTAGACGTCGGTATTATGGTCCTGGAGTCGTGTTATTTGTAATTACATGTCGGCTCTTTATGCTTCTCCGACGTGATACCGTTAATAACTCTTTCACAATACCGTCGTCTTTCTTCAATTTTACTTCGCTTTTAGACGTCGGTAAATTCAATGCCGTCGTTGAATGCTCCAAAACGTCATTTTATATTGACAATTTTATGAAAACGGACATCTGCCTTTTTTCAAGTTTATGAGGACCGTCGTTTTATAATCCTGAACCAGTATTTTATGTACTGATTGTTTTGTGGCCAAAACCTGCATAATGAAAGTGAAGAAAACACATTACAATTTATTACAAAATTAATGTCATACAGGAGTGCCTGTTTAGGGCTGTTGACGAAAAATGTGTCCCTCCCAACATAATTTCACCACCACTAATTAAATAATGGGGTTTTATTATTTTAGGTTTGACTCATTCGAGACGCAAGTCTGTTAATTACAATCCCTTGCTTCAAGGGAAAAACCCTTTGATTCCATCATAAAGAAACAGAACATGTGTGTTTGGTATTGCAGCTGCCCCTAAGTCGAACCTCAGGGTGCCTACGTATCCCTTGCGAGAATCAAGCCACTCGTAGCTCAAAGAATTGCAATGAATGAATGACTCATTGCAAAAGGAAAGATTTGTATGAATTTGATTGAGAAAGTATTTGAACGAATTTAGCTGAATAAACAAGTGATTCGACTTTGATGTGTGTGTTGAGGTGAATTTGATTAATAATAAACCAGGGATTCAATTTGGATTTGAGATTTGGACGGTTGCATCTAGATTGAGTCTCTAGATTGCCTACGTACCCTTTCGAAGGGATCAAACCAACGTAGTTCGGAAATTTAGATATTAATGGGTAAGTGTGGCCCACTAATTAAGCATTTATGTCTTTGAGACAATTTGGAGATTTTCATAGATAGATCACCCATGGGAAAAATTAGAAATTAATGGGTAAGTGTGGCCCACTAATTGAGGATTTGTGTTTGAGAGTTTTGAATTTAATCTCATTGAAATTTGCACGGGTAGATGACCCATGGGAAAAATTGAAAATTTAATGAGTAAGTGTGGCCCATTAACCTATTGTCAATATCCAAGAAAAATAACGAGTAATTTTAATTAGCCCATTGATTTTCCATAAAATTGACATTTGCACTTGGAAAAGTGTTTTGGCGAACTTGGTTAAGATAAACCAAGGATTCGAATTTGGTTGTGGTTGTGTCTAGTGGGATGCTACTGCCTACGTACCATTCATCGGGATAAACCGACGTAGTTCCAAAATTTGATAATTAATGGGTAAGTGTGGCCCACTGATTGAGAATTTGTGTCTTTGAGACAATTTGGAGATCAGTTCATAGGTAGATGACCTATGGGAAAAATTGGAAATTAATGGGTGAGTGTAGCCCATTAATTAAGAATTTCCGTTTGAGAGATTTGAATTTAATCTCGTTGGAATTTGCATGGGTAGATGACCCATGAGAAAATTCGGAATGGTTTTGTACAATTTTCCTTATTGTCAATGTCCAAGAAAAATAACGAGTAATTTTAATTAGCCCATTGATTTTTCATAAAATTGACATTTACACTTGGAAGAGTGTTTTGGCGACTTTGAAACCCATCTGCCCATTGAAGCCGAGCTGATATCTGTTTGCCCAGAATAGAACTGAACAAAAGCTTTGGAAGACTACAACAGGCTTCAGATAGAATTGGAGAAAAATCAAACAAGAGGACCATGCGACATGGCCCCACCACTTCCCTTTCTTTTTCTTGTTATCACACAACAACATGACCTCACTCTTTTGTCATAGTAGGTCCTGTTGCCATTTCTTTCTTTCCCCTATGTGCCAAACGAGTTGAGTTGCATGGAGAGGAGAAACTTCAAGGCCATGCGGCCTTCACAATTTGGGTGGTTGACAGAGTTCCTTGCTCATTTTCCTATCATTCATTTTGATAGATCAACATGGTTTTGCTAAGGCCTCATCCCTGTTCTTTTGTTGTCTTCCTCAGCAAACACAAACACCATTGAAAATGTCTTCGCTGCAGTAAGAGAAGTCCAGAAAATTTTGGGAATTTCTCTACGTCTTTTAAAAGCATTGAGAAACATAACAATCCCAAATATTGAACTTGCTGTTTTGGATGATGAAGCCGTGAAGGAAAAGTTACGGCCTTGCTTTGTCCCAGCTAGTCCCCCACAGCCTGGTGCCTTTAACAAATGTCTTTTAATTTTATCAAGACACCCAAGGATAAAAGTCCTTGCCCAAATAGAGTCAGAATTAACCTCCATGTTGATTTGGAACACCTGGATCATCCAGGAAAGTTAACCCCTTGTCCATATAGGATTGGGCTACATGTATTTCTTTTATTTATAAAAGAAAACATGTGCACCACAACTTCAAATCATCAGCAAACGAACACGATATTCTTCCTTTGTTTGCCTTTCCAGACCAGTTCGTACAGCCACTGTTGCATCATCAAACGAAAAGACAAGCTCTGGGATTTCACGTGGTAACCTATGCCCACAAACTTCCCTTTCTCTTTTTTTTTTTTAATTTTGTTTGTTTCCATGTGGCTGACCTCTTTCTTTGGATCTGCAGATTAAGGAGGTGCCTTGCTGTGGGCTACGTTGAGAACTTTGAGAGCAATTTTGTCTTCTTGCTTCAGCAACCAACAACAAATATAGGTTGAGCATTTATCATGCCTATTCCTCCTCTTTTTTAATTTGATATTTGGCTACCTTTGTTTTAACTCTCTGCAACTCAACACAAAAAACACGTTCCCCCTTTTATTTTGCTCCGCTCTCTCTCCCTCCGCTGGCTTTCTTCCTGTGTATTTTTATTTATCTTTTTGTTGACTTGCTGACAGCAAGTACTCGAAGGGAGGCAATTGAACTGCCGTGAGGGCTCCTTCGGTTTTAGACGCTTCATACAGTTGCCTGTTGGAAATATGATGATTGAAATCATCATGGAAGACAATTCTTCCCCGTTGGTTGTTTGCTGGATGCTTCGAACACATCGTTGGAATTATTTGAGCGGAGCCGAGCCTTAGAGAGATTCTTGACTTGGTTTATGATGATTCAAATCATCATAGCCAAGATCTCTCTTTGGACTGATCTTGAGCGGAGCCGAGCCTTGGAGAGATTCTTGACTTGGTTTATGATGATTCAAATCATCATAGCCAAGAATCTCTCTTTGGACTGATCAAAAGATGGGTGTAGATTGTGTGCTTGAGCATGAGCCATGCCTTGAGGGATCTCTGACCTTTTTATGATGATAGAAATCATCACAGCCAGGAGCATCGAAGCCTGGAGATCAACCTAAAAAGAGAACCACCCATGGAGATGTGAGCAAACAAGAAAACTAGGCCATGGGACTAAGATTTTACCTTGAGATGGCTTTTGCTTTCTCTAGTATGCTTGCTGCCTTTCTTTTCTTCCTGCGGCTGTTCTCCCTTTTGTTGCTTCCGTTCTCTCTGCTTTGACTTCATGGTGGGTTCTTCCCCACATCATCGGCTATTCTTCCTTTGATACCTGTTTGTGGCTTTGGACGCTCAAGGCATCTGTGAGAGAAATCTCACTGTCCTGCTGCATTTAAGAACAACGAACAAAGAAATTCGATATTCATATCGAATTTCTTTATCCCGTGCTTGTTGCTCTTGGTAGAGGTCTAGGCTTTTATTTTTTCTTTGAAGCCTCCTGCAGCCTGCCGGCTGCCCTCCTCCCCCTTTTTGTCTCCCAAACCGTGCCTTTTGTAGGCTAGCCATCAGGGATCCCTTTTGTGAAGGACTCTTCATGCAATAATCACTCCACCAAAACAGGAACCACCAAGCTCTCTTGAGAGTTTTCATTGGTTGGTCAAACTCCTATTTTTTTAAAACTCCTTTTGGATTTGCACGTGGGATCAACCCACCTTTGAATTGTTTTATCCCTTTGCTTTGAAACTTGAAAAGCTTATTGGATAATTGGCTTTACTTTTTTTTTAAAAAAAGAAAATTATGTTGAAACACTTATCATCACGCTGGACGTGGGCTTTGACAAACACCATCCAAATTTTTTTTTTATTTGTGAATTTTTTTGGTTCAACAAGGGCATAAGTAATTTCATAAATTACAAGAGTATCATTCAATCCATATATCTTCACACCCATCTCAAATATTTTGACTCCCAAACTCACCCACTAGTTCATCAAATGTGTCAACATTTGGCATCCCTCTAGTAAATGGCTCACACTCAATTCTCACATCACCTAAGATATCATCACCAATAACATCATTATATTCTCTATTAGGCATTGATAACACTACCGACCAACCATGATGCATCGGGTCGTCAACAAAAAATACTTGTTTGACTTGAGAAGCCAAAACAAATTGGTCATTCCTATGTCCAATTTTACTCAAATCTACAAGGTCCCAAATTTCTTGAATGACACCATAAAAACCCATATTTGAGAGAATTTGGTTTTTATCCTTGACACTAGCAACTTGCATGGTATGTGCAAGTAAATAAACTCCACTATTTTGCCCTGTCCGCACATCATCTTGTGCCTTAATGTTAAATTTAACACCTTTAATAAGATAGCTCCTATATAATGGCACTGCCATGTTTGGACCAGCTGCTAGCCACCTTAAATTTTCTGATACCCCATGATTGTCTCCCTCATCAAGTTCACTTTGAACCTGCAAATTAATCATATCATAATTCAATCTAACATAGAAAGAAGAAAATTGAAAGTCCAATATGTTATTGAATAACATATACCTTGAAGTGTAGCCATTGAATAAAAGTGCTATTGTGCTTATCTTGCAGCCACTTTGTTCTCTTTCTAAATTTTGGATAAGCGGCCTTGATGTGGATCATATGTTCCCTACATGACACGAAAAATTCAAGCATTACGGTCCCAATCAGTTATTGCATACCTTAAATTTAACATAAGGAATAATTTAAAATTGAAACTTAAAGTAACAAGCATCTAATTCCCAATCAGTTATTGCATACCTTAAATTTCACCACAAACATCTAATTCCATGCTTCAAAGTAACAAGCATCAAAGTAAATCAAACTAGCTTATGGAGTTCGTTCTTTCTCAAATATGATTATCCATTTGGTGTGTGGTTGTAATCAAGTATTCAGAACAAGTATTTAACTATGGTGTTTAGTCTAAACACAAATTCCAAACCCATTAAGAACAAGAAGAACAATAAAGAACCAAGTAGAATTTAAACATGGTGTTTGTCTTCAATATCTACCCATCCATTCACTAATCAGTCCAAGAGTCATATGGTGTTTATGTAAACTTGAACAAGATATTTAATTAAGAACAAGTGAATGAAACCAGAAACTAGAAATAATCAACATGCTACTTGAACCCTTTTTTGTGTTGTGTAAGCTGGGACTCAAACCCAGTTCTCTTGCTTGTCAGGCAATTGTCCTTGTCCGTTGGACTACAAACACAACTTATCAATTAACCTCATTAACTTTAAAACATGAAACTGTCTAGTTATATACAAAAAATAAAAATAATAAAAAGTAGGAAAACCAAATAGAATCAAACAATGTTACCGATCCCGGCAACGGCGCAAAAACTTGTTGTGTAGATTCAGTTGCACCAAAATGGATTCACTGCATCTTCAACTTGTGATACTCGCAAGTGCACGAGCCGTTGGTAGTTTAGCATATGTAAGTGCGAGGTCGATTCCACAGGGATTGGTGATTGAATGATCCAACTCAGTTTTCCTACACAAAACAGAAATGGAAACAAGAGAAACAAAACAAGAAGAAAGAAAGTAACTACGACAAGATGGTGTTGTTTTAGAATCCACCCTAATTGTTCTAATAATGTTATGGCAGCAAGTAAACAAATTGATTCACTCATGAAGATGCTCACAAATAAGTCCATGGTGTTTGGATCAAATTGCATTGAACATCACAAGGACCCCAAGCATGGTGTTTACATTAGGAGACCTAGAAACCAAATCACATAAGTTGCTAATGGATGGAATGAAGATGATCCCCAAACCTTCCCAACAAGAGCATAACGCATAAAACCTTAGGTGATCAATCAAAGGATGCAAAACAGCTCCATTAAAATAGTGAAGAAGAATTCATGAATGAAATCAAACTTTATAAACTCAAACCATGATACAAGACTAGCAAGATGTTTATTAAAACTAATAACAGAAAAACAAAGTAAAACAAAGGAAATACAAGAAGAAAATAAAAGACAAAGGGAGGAGAAGAAGATAAGGACAGCATGCTAGAGATGGAAAAGAATCATCTCCATGGCTGCTAGGAGGCCAAAGCCTCCCAGCTGCTGCCTTCTCCCTTCTCTCCCTTTGTGACTCTCAACTTTCCCTCTCTTTGTGTACAATGGAAGTGTAAATGATGGAACTAAATTCTCTGGCTCTCCAAGCTCTCTAGAGACTCCCTATTTATAGGCACAAGGGTTATGTGAATCAGATTATACAATTAAGTTCACCAACCACACAAATTTCACCTAACACACTTGCATTAGATAATCAGAAATGGTTGTTGCACTTCACCAACAAATCCCACCAGCAGCCATAGCTCATCATTATGTCAGCATGACCAAGCATCCATCAGGTCATCCTTATGTCAGCATGATGTGCAGCTTCAAGGGCTTACGAATTGGGCTTGGCTGAATCAAATGACAACTTTAAGATGTCCATTGTGAAGTTCAGAATGTCTCTGATCCAACCACACAAGTATTGGCCCAATCCAAGCTCGGATGAAGAAGATAACGCTGAAATAAACGTCTACCTCAGTCTCCAGCTCTTGCACGTTTTTGCACCATATTGCTTCAAATGCCTTAAGTTGTATTCCTCTCATGCTCTCATGCTCTATTGGCCTACAAAACACACAAAGAGAGGCAAATAACTCAAAATTCTAAGAAACTAAGCAAAATGAGTAAGTAAATTGGGTATGTATATGTATGAAAATATGAGCTTAACATTAAGGTATGACAATCATGTGATTTAAGGCCAAGAAGTCTTGAATCTTGTAAAGATACAAGATTTTTTATATTTGAAGAATAACCTTCAGGGACCTTCATACCATAGAAAGAATTGCAAACCGCTCTCTCTCTGCTCTTGACAAATTCCAAGGCCCTGGAGGCAAACGAGTACTTCTTTCTCCATACTCGGGTTGCAAATCAGCTTTGACCCCCATGTTCAATAAATCTAACCGAGCATCAATCCCATCTTTATTTTTTCCAGGGATCTCCAACAATGTACCAATGATACTATCACAAACATTCTTCTCAATGTGCATAACATCTAGGACATGCCTCACTGGAAGGTATTTCCAATACTCAAGATCAAAGAATTTTGACTTCTACTTCCAACAAACTCTGTCACCATCATTTTCACCTCCACCTCCCCCTTTTTTCGAGCCCCATATGTAATTAATATCTTCAACCATATGCAGCACTTCTTCTCCCGTTAATGGCTCCAGAGGCGTGCCATATTCAGGTTTCCCATTAAAAGCTGCACGTTGCCTCCTATATGGATGATTGATTGGTAACCATTTTCTATACCCAATGTAACAAATTTTGTGGCCATTTTTCAACATGTGACTAGGTGTATCATCGCCGCATATTGGACAAGCTTTATATCCTTTAACAACACAACCAGATAAGTTTCCATAGGCGGGAAAATCATTAATGGTCCACAGTAATGCAGCTTCTAAGTGTAAAGTATTCTCCTATGTGTGCATCATACACTCCTCTAATCTCATCCCACAAAGATTTTAAATCATCAATCAAAGGCTCCAAGTAGACGTCTATATCATTTCCAGGTTGTTTAGGACCGGAAATCAATAAAGTCAACATCATAAACTTTTGTTTCATGCACAGCCATGGTGGGGGATTATATGTAACTAAGATAACTGGCCAGCAACTATATCTGCTACTTAGAGAACTGTGGGGATTGAATCCATCAGATGAAAGAGCCAATCTCAAGTTTTCTCGGTTCATTACCAAACTCGAGCCATTTATCATCAACAAGTTTCCAAGACGGGGAATCCGCTGGATGAGACATCGTCAATTGATTTTCTAGCAGCATGCCAAGTCAAATTCTTAGTTGTCTCATGTGATTGAAACATCCTTTTAAACCTTGGAATTGGAGGAAAATACCACAACACCTTCGCTGCCACACCCTCTTTCAAGAATCTATCTTTGGTTTCCTTCCACCTTGAGCACCACAAGTAGGACAATTAGTTGAATCTTCATACTCCTTCCTATACAAGATGCAATCATTGGGGCATGCGTGGATTTTCTCATAACTCAGCCCCAATGCACACAAAGTCTTTTTTGCCTCATACATAGAGGCCGGTATTGTATTTCCTTCTGGAAGCAACTCGCCTTGAAGTATCAATAATTCTGTAAAACATACATCACTCATCCCATGTTTTGCCTTCAAATTATACAACTTCACTAATGCCGATAACTTGGTGTACTTTCTACAACCAGGGTACAATGGTTGATCTCCATCCCCAATCACATTAGCAAACTCATAAGGATCGGATCCAAAATCACCAAAATCATTATCATCCATCTCTATTTCTTCAGACACAAAACTGTACCTACTATGGTCATCATCTTCCTCAACATTTCTAGTCGCATTAGTAGTTGGTTCTCAAGGTTCTCCATGAAATGTCCAATTCTTATAGCTTTGGTCAATTCCATTAAAGTATAAGTGATCCCTTATAATTCCAACCCCAAACAATTTCAAATTTGTACATTTAACACATGGACAGCGGATATGCATTGTAGTTAGAAGATTTTCTACAGAAAATTGCAAAAATGCTTCCACCCCTAACTCATATGCCTTCGATCTTCTATCCGAGTGCATCCATGACTTATCCATCTCCGACACTATATCCTATTATCTATAATAAGGTGAAAAGACAAGCAATGACTATCACTATAGCAGATTATATAAGGTTTTAATAGCAAATAATATAGTATACAGACGACGGTTTTTAAACAACAATGATCGGTTCATAATTGTATATCATTTTGTACCTTTCTAACTTATGATTTGGTTATGTTTTTGAGTTAAACTTGTGCTTTTAATCCTTTTTGTGTTTATCTTTCAGTTAATTGATATTTAGGTAACAATGATGGCTTCGGATAGGAAATGATGCAATCCAAGCATGTTAAGGCATGATTTGGATGAAGGGAAGAAGAGCTTAAAGACAAACTCATTTTTTTGCTACAGCCCCCTGCCAGTCCAGTTTCGTAGGTCATATTGCAAGCTTTGTTTCAGCAACCTACGCAGCTCGGATGAGGCATATTGCTTCATGAAAGTTGTTCCAATGGGTGTATACTACAACATATCCAAAATTCAGCCCCATTGGATAAATCTGGAGTCAGTTACCTAGCAAACACCGAACCATGCTCAGGATGGAGTTTTGTCAGCGAGCAAAACGAGTTAGCAATTTGTTTTGGCCTTAACTTTTTCATCCGAGCTTGGATTGGGCCAATACTTGTGTGGTTGGATCACACACATTCTGAACTTCAATTTGGAGTGCTTAAAGTCATCATTTGGTTAAGAGAAGCCCAATTCGTAAGCCCTTGAAGTTGCTGGCCATGCTGACTTGCAGATGAGCTCATTGCTTGCTTGGTCATGCTGACATGAAGATGAGCTAGGGCTGCTGGTGGGATTTATTGGTGAAGTGCATCAACAATTTTCTAATACAAGTGCATCAACCTAATTCAGATTTTCTAATTCAAGTGCATCAACCAATTCAGATTTTCTAATTCAAGTGCATCAACCAATTCAGATTTTATAATAAAAGTGCTGTATGCATTAGCCATTTTGAATTCAGATTTTCACTTCCCTTAGGCCTATAAATAGGGAAGTTCTCTAAGCTTGTAAACACACCCCAAGGGGGGGAGCTCTCAAACACTTCTCTAGAGCTCCCTTCCCTTCTCTCCCTCAAATTCTCTTAGTTTCTCTTTCTAGTTTTCAATTGTTGTAATGAAATATTTGTGCTAAAATTCTCCTTAAGTTTTTCTTAGTTTCACTTTACTTTTCATTATGTAAATTCTTTTCTTTAGTTTCAAGTTTGATTAGTTTCCAAGTTTCAATTATGGTTCATGTTCTTATTCATTATGCTTATAAGTTAATATGCTAGTTTGAATGATTGATCACCATTTAGGCTTGCATGTTAGCTATCTTGGTTTGAATTAAGAGTAAACACCATGCTTTAATTCGAATTGAACTATGAATAGGAAGAGTATGTATGGACATTCGACAACAGGGATTAGATACATGCTTGGTTGTTTAAATTGTTCTTCTATGCTTAATGGGTTCCTAATGCTTAATTTTAGGTTAGACAACAAATGATCAAATTAGGGAATTAGGAACACAAGGTTAGGACCAAACACCATGGCCTAATCATACATTAGCTAGAATCAATCCATTAATCTAATTGAACTTGGGAACTTATCTACTTGAGTTAGTTATTTTCTTTCTTCCTTGTTTTATTTATTTCCTTTTGTTTTCATTTATGTTTTGTGTAGGAAAACTGAGTAGGATCATTCAATCACCAATCCCTGTGGAATCGACCTCGCACTTACATACGCTATACTACCGAACGGCTCGTGCACTTGCGAGTATCACAAGTTGGGGATGCAGCTGAATCCATTTTGGTGCAGCTAATCCGACACAACAAACAACAGACGTACTATTACACATATATAGATGACGGGTTTTAAAAAAACGTCGTCTAATGCTAGCAAGAAACAGACGCCAGCGAACTTGAACCACGACGGTAGTTAAACAAAACCGTCGTGGTATATATTTACAAACGACGGTTTGTTAAAAAAACCGTCGTCGTATGCATAAAAAAGATATCGAACTCCAGTTTATTTTCAAGAACCCAGAATATATTCAGAACACAACATATACATTAATTTTTATGTTGGGTATTAAGAACACGTATACTAAGCACGAAACCAACATATACTAAGCATGAAAACATTAAATCCATTCCCGATTCATAATAACAGAGAGTGATTAAAAGATCCGACAACATTAAATCCATTCCCGATCCATGAAAACATTAAACATTAAATCCATTAACCCATACGGTGGACAACATTAAAAAATCACAAAACCCTTTACCACAGAACTAAATATCATTCAATGAATTTACAAGCATGAGATTAGGGTTTGTACTTACAGGTAGGCAGAGCTCACAGATTGTGGCCAACTTGGATTCGACGGAGAGCCCAACTTTGAATTAGAGTTGAAGTGAGAGAGTGAAGCTCAATGTTTTAGGTCACAGACTATGGCCAACTTGGTTCAGGGTTACAAGTATAAGAGTTAGAGCGACATCTGAAAATTTTAGGTCGAGGTGAAATTTTTAGAAACCGCGCTTTTTAAAAAACATCAACAGAAACAAAACAAAAACCGTCGTTAAAAGTTCAAGCTAAACATGACGTCGTTGTAAATATCCTTACGACGCAAAACCAAACTACCGTCGTTAAACCCTAATAGACAAATATACCCTAAACCCTAAACCCTAATAAATAAAACCACAATTATATATATACATATTTTTAAATAATTTTTCAAAAGGGATTAGGGTTTTATGGCCTAAAATATCTCGTCCATAAAACCCTAAACCCTAATCCCTTTTCTAAATTTATATAAACCCTAAACCATGAAAGTATAAGTGATGTTGTGACTCATGAAAACATTTCTCTTTTTGGTGGTAATTTTAAATTTGTATAACTCAAACTTAATTTTTTAAAGCTTAAGGGGGAAGAAAATATCTCAATGACTTCATAGGAGTTGACGTTGCATTTTTTGGAGTTATTTTAAATTTATTATGAATATTTCGAATTAAATATAATAAAATATTATTGATAAAACCCACAAACCACGTCGGCGTTAATAAATTAACGACGTTGTAAATCATAATAAACGACTTAATTTTAAAATAAACGTCGTTTAAAGATAAAACCATGGCCATTTTTACACAAAACGACGTCCAAATAATTTTCCACGACCTAAACTCTTAAAACCTCGCCATCTAATGTCAAGAAAACAACGTCGTCTATATAACCAATAGCGTCGTTTGAAATATATTGTACGTCGCTTTTTAAATAAAAATGACGTTATTATGTGTGTACAACGTCATTTTAAAGAAACCGCGGTTTAGAAATGCGCTATTCGTAAATCATCGACGGAAAACAAAACAACCGTCGTTAAAAATATAAATGAACATGACGCTTATTACATCTATACCCTAAACCCTAAACCCTAAACCCTAAACCATAAAATATAAACCCTAAATTATATATATTTAAATAATTATAGAAAAGGGTTTATGGTTTTACGACCTAATATATATTAACCATAAACCCTAAACCCCAAAAATAAACATTTATCCCCTTAAACCCTAAACCCTAAACCATTAAAGTATAAGTAATGTTGTGACTCATGAAAACATTTTTCTTTTTGGTGGTAATTTTAAATTTGTATAACTCAAACTTAATTTTTTAAAGCTTAAGGGGGAAGAAAATATCTCAATGACTTCATAGGAGTTGACGTTGCATTTTTTGGATTTATTTTAAATTTATTATGAATATTTCGAATTAAATAGAATAAAATATTATTAATAAAACCCACAAATCACGTCGGCGTTAATAAATTAACGACGTTTTAAATTATAATAAAAGACTTAATTTTAAAACAAACGTCGTTTAAAGTTAAAACCATGACCATTTTTACACAGAAAACGACGTACACACTATTTTCCACGACCTAAACTCTTAACTTCTCACCGTCTAATTCAAGAATACAACGTCGTTTATAGAACCAAGAGCGTCGTTTGAAAAACATTTTACGTCGCTTTTTAAAAAACTGTGACGTTGTTATGTGTGTATGTCTTTAAAAAACTACGGTTTTTCACAACATGAAAACCTCAACAAATTTACAGGGAGGTTGACGGTGCATTTTTTGGTTATATTTTAAATTTATTTTGAATATTTTAAATTTTGATATATATAAAGACGACAGTATTCTATATAATTATGTCGTTGCAAGTGTGATTACACGTCGGTCACACAATTTCCATTTTTTAAAAATAATGAAAACCTGTTTGAAATTCATAGGGAAAAAAAGAAGGTTTAAGAATGTTTATGTCTAATTCTAACCAATTTTGTACAAAAACTTGTCTAATCCTAACAAAATTTGTACATTTTGTAAAAATGTTTAAGTATGCTAAAATTCCTCTACTCCATATGAACACAAACAAACTCTGCCCATTCTTTCCTAACTTCTTCAATGGCAGCTTGGGGGTATGGCGCTTGATCCTTTCCCTTGGCAAACTGCAGTCCATAAACAAAGATTAATCTCACCGACGACGCTATTTTTCATTTACCGACATAGTATATATATTCAACAACGTTATTTTTAATTTACCGTCGTTGATAATATAAAAACCCACATAAAAATAAATTTGAAAATTTTCTTCTTACCATCTTCTCAAATTCTAGGGAAGGATCCAAGATGATGTCTCTCATAAAGCGCATCACATAATACTCGCATTCTACACTGCTTGGTTGCTTTGGAGTGCCGGGTAGAATTTTCCAAAGAGGTGCTTTATGGCATACTCTGCCTATATGTGAATTATACATTTTTAAAGCACTGTTCACTATGTTTTTCCCCTCCTCATCCACAACTCGATTGCCAAGCAGTGGATCCAGAATATAGACGATCTCCTTCTTTGCTCTCACAATGATCAAGACCCAATGACGGCTGCACAAAATAAATATAAAAAGGTTAAATAGTTTTATATGCAGAGCATCATACAAACAAAATACTGTTTTTTGTTTGGAGACTAACCCTGGATTGTAAGGCATCAGGAAAAATCTGTTCACCATCTGTTTTTTGAAGTTGACTGAATATGATACGTGATCTTTCAGTTAATGAACCAGCGTCGGCACTAATTAGAGCAGGGTTGATAAAGCCAACCATATTCACCATATTTGCAGCTTTCAAATGATCAAATAGGCACCTAAATATATGAATTGAAACCATGAGTGTTTTTTTTTTCAACATAAAGGAGAGTGTCAAATGAATATTTGATAAGGACAAACCTCATATATACTACAACTACAGTTACCCCAATTTCCTCCATGGCAGCAAATTGGCTAATATCTTCATGCAAAACGAAGGTATTACGATCTATGCCAAACACCTCCTTCTCAATTGTAAAGGTCATAGTCTTCTACTGAGGCTTTAGTGTCGATTCCACATAACTACAAAGGAATTGTAAAGAAGATGGCAACTCCAGCTTTGAATAATCTGGTAATACAGTATCCTGTTTGAAGAAATAAAGCAACATAAAGTGACGTGGTAAATTAATAAATACAACGGTTTAAATAACAAACCGTCGTCTTAAAATACGTTACACGACGGGGAAAAAAATACCGTCGTAATGAATACTTTATTACGTCGTTTAAATAAAACCGACGTCTAATTCAAATGCAAAATTCATAATTAATGAATTTACCTTTTCAATTTGCTTTTCTCCAACATTGGATTGCTGTTTTAATAAATAAAGAGATATATATATATATATATATATATATATATATATAAAAGAAAGCTTGTACAACAATTTAAAAATTCAATTAAATAAAAAATGCAGTGGAAATTTAAAACAACCGCAGTTTAAAGAAAATATAGACGTCTGAAAATTGAAAAACAAATGAAAAAGGCAAAGTTATGAGAATTTACCTTTTCATCTATCTTTTCTTCAATCTTTTCTACATCCCCAGATTTCTGTTATAAGAAATAAAGAAATGTATATAAGACATTGTGCAAAAAGTAAAAAAAAATGAAACAGTAAAATTAAATTAAACCGTCATGATAATGAATAACAAACGACGGTATGTAAGAATTACAGACGTCTATATTTAATTAGACGACGGTAAATAATAAACGTCGTGGTATTTCACATACTACGACGTTATGTAAACTGGTACAACAATTTAAACATTATGAGAATTTACCTTTTCATCTTTCTTTTCCTCTATATTTTCTACTATCTTTTCTACATCCCTGGATTTCTGTTATAAGAAATAAAGAAATATATATGACATTGTACAAAAAGTAAAAAATTAAATTCAACCGTCGTGGTACTAAATAACAGACGACGGTATGTAATAATTACAGACGTGTAAAATTCATTAAACGACGTTAAATAAAGAATTACGACGGTAATGAGAATTGAAAAATAAATGAAAAAGGCTAAGTTATGAGAATTTACCCTGTTCAACTATCTCAAATATCTTTCCTTCTACTCTCTTTTCTACTTCCCCGGATTTCTGTTTTAAGAAATAAAGAAATATATAAATGACATTGTACATCAAACGACGATTTATTAAAAAATGCGTCGTGGTATAACTTTAACACGACGGTAAATATAAACAAGAAACAGAGAATTCAAAGTTCAAAAACGTTACCATTTCTTCCTAGTTTTCCCCATTCTTAGCAGTATCCTCCTCAAATTGAAGGGCTCTAACATCAAGTGCCCCATAGTAGCTTGCTTTGTCCGACATTGGATTTTTGGGACTTTGCCCTTGGATTTGGGACATTTTATTCAGTTTCAGCACGCTTGGATCAAAATTGGGGATGAGTTTGGAAAGCTGACTCAACAAATTTTCCCTCTCAGCTTCTACCAATTGCTTGGTCCTAGCCTCAATCTTTAAACTCTCTTCCCTTGATCTAGCCTCCATTTTCAAAGTCTCTTCTTGAAGGACAAGTCTTACACTTTCCTTCAATTGATCGGCAAACTTTTCCTTTTGTTGTCTAGGTAAATTGAAGTATTGCTTAGGGGAAATCCCAGCCCCTACCCCTCTAACTCTTCCTGGATGCTCGGGACCCAAAGCCAATGTCAAAACATCATTGGTTCCTAAAGAGAAAGAGTGCCTTCAGAGACTTTCTTTTGCAAATCATCCTAACAAAAAGACATAATAAAACGTCAAGAATAAGGAAACAAACGACGGTTATTTATAAAAAATAGACGTAATATAATATTTCACACGACTCAATAACATAACAATCGACGTAATTTAATATTTCAGACGACGCTACCTAAATACCGACGTTATTAATTTATTAACACGACGTCAATAATAAACCACCGACGTCTTATGATATAATTACAAAAAACAGAGTAGTGATTCCAGGATTCAGACCTTTAACGACGCATTTTAAAATATTTCGACGTAGTAATATTTTTCACACGACGCAAAAATATAACAGCGAGACGTAATAATTTTTTTAAAATAGAGTGAGTAGGCTTACAATTAATTTTGCTTTCTCTGCAGCCTTTGGATCCGGGATGTTACCATGTTTGTCTTTTCTAGCTTTTTTCCATAAGGTAGATCGATCAATATCTACCGTAGGCATGATTTCCTTCAATTGCTCCTTAAAACCAACATATCCTTTTTGAGACAATCGATGATTGTACTCAAGTTTCTCCCTCCTCTGTGATTGTTCTTCATGCACAGCCTCAAATTTTTCAGATAACATTAAAGCTACAAAGGCATCCCATTGAGCTTTCTCTATGAATTTGTATGTTTCAGGGGGTTGCCTTAATTTCTCCTTCTCCTTGCTGAATGGAAGGATATGAACCCTCGTTAGAGTAGACTTGAAATCCTTCCATTTCTTGGCGGCAAAAGATAGCACCATTTTCTTGCTCCCTTGACCAACCACAAAAGCCATGTCAACGGCTTCCCAAATCTGCTCTTTTATATCCTTGGATATTTGAACCCATTTCTTGTCCACAAGTGGGACTCTGGAGCGTTCCAACACACCAATGTAGGATTGCATCTCACTATGTGCAAGGCCACATGGTTTCCCTTCTTCATTGTACTCAACAACAGGCTTGATTTTCTGAAATTTTCTCTTCACAACACGGGGCATTGTGCTCATACCCCTCCTGACTTTGGCTCCTCAAGAAATAGTTTCCGTGCTGGCTGGTTGTGTCTAGAAGATGAAACCAACTTCATCTTCTTCGAGGACTTGGCTTGAGGATTTACAACTCTAAGCTCCTTACATTCATTTTTTTTCAAGCCAGACTCCTTACTTTGGGATTGAGAAACCATGGTTCCAGACAAATCAAACCTGCAAGTGAAAATATATCAGTGAAATTAAGAAAAAACACGACGATTATTTATAAACTACGACGTATTATAATATTTCAAACGACGTAAGAACAAAACAATCGACGTAATAATAAATTTTCACGACGGTAATTAACCACCGACGTGATAAAATATTACAACGACGTCAATAATAAAAAACCGATGTCTTATGATATAATCAAAACAGAGTATTAAATATTACAACGACGTTTGTACGAAAATAAAACGATGCAAATATTAATATACCGTCGTCTATACCACAAAAACAAATTAGGAAAAACGTAAAATATTTTCAACAGAAAAATAATTAAAAAGATTTTCGAAACAAAAACCATTGTTCAGAGAAATCAAACCTGCGATGAATATATCCTTAAAAATCAAATACAAAAAAGGAATATCATTTTATAAAACAACGAAGAACACTTTCACACGACGCTAGGGTGACTGACGAACCGTCGTGGTCTATAAATCTAACCACCTAAATAACAAGCCACCGTCGTCATATTTAGTTGAAGTAAAAGAACCAGAGTAGTGATCAAACTTGGAAACTTTCCGTCTTTGTCTGCAAATTTTATCAAACTTGGAAAGAAAAAATGTAAAAAGATTTAAAAAAACGAAAATGATATGCGCATGCAAAACAGGAACAAAAATCCTTCCAGAAATGCTTACCCTTTGCTTGCAATGAAAGCTTTCTCCTGGAGTTTGGTGTTTCAGTTCAGAGATGAAGACGAAGAGGAGAGGAAGACAAAAAGTTTTCTCTCGGAGATAAGCTTGAAAGTTTGAAACGGTTCTTTGAAAATGAAAAATGAGAGAAGCTTGAAAGTTTTTCTTGGGTTTGGAAACAGTGCAAGTATAGGTCAAGAAGGCGAAAAGTTTAAAATAATAAAAAACCGTTTCATAAAAACGACGTTATTAATAGTATGCGCCCTAGTATGAAACATTATACGGCGCTAGTGTTAACACTGCCCTATAATATTACTTTAAACGACGCTATGTTTTAATGAAACGACGTTGTTAAATCGAATTACACGACGCATTTTTCTTCACAAAGATGAATCGTCATTTTCCAATTTACCCAACGACCTTATATTCAATAATAACGACGTGAAAAATTAATACCACGTCATTTTAATTACTCATACCGATGTTTAAGTTTTCTAATTACACAATAAATTAATTTTCCAAAAAATTACAACGTCGTTTTTATATAGCGTCGTTGTTAATTTATTTATACCACCTTATTTTAATTTTAAACGACGTTTATATTATCATATAAACGTCGATAATTTAAAAAACCGACGTGGTATATAAGATTTGTTTATAAATAATGGGTTTTCTGTCTTTTTGTCGTCTTCATTTTTCAATTAGGGTTTCAACTTTTTCTCACCTCTCTGGAGGCACATCACCTCTCTGCTCTCACCTCGCTTTCATTTTTCAGTTTGGATGTTGATGTGTGTGTATCTGAAAGACACAAACACGCACACATCATCTAAAAAATTGTCTTTCTGCACAAAAGGAGAACAAGGTCTGCATCAGCCCTCTTTCTCAGCTCCTCCATGATGGGGTTTTCTGGGTTGATCTCCATGGTCTTCTTGCTTGAGCCTTCATGATTCTTTCCATGTTGGCAGGTCCAACACGGCCAGGAACGGTCAGAACACCACAACCTTCTCCACTCTGTCACCCAAAACATCCTTCACAACCTTGCAGAGTCCCTCAAACTTCTCCTTCAACTCTTCCTTCTTCTTTGCCTTATCTTCACTCTCATCAAGCTTGAGACCTTCCTTGGCGGCTGAGACAAGCTTTTTGCCCTCAAACTCCTTGTGAGAGTAATTGGCACATCATCCACTTCTAAAACATTGCCTTTGTTCATTCTGGTTCGATTATGATGAGGAACAATGGTAAAAAATGAATAATGGTTCGATTATGATGAGGACCAGAGAGTTCATTCTGGTAATGATAGACGAATAATGGTAAAATTTTTGTATGTCGTTAATTTAACAAACCGTCGTGGTTAGTGCAATTATGCGACAGGAGAGTTATGGATACCGTCGTAGTATAGTTTAATTAAAAAGTCGATAAATTTATATTTACAGTCGTGGTAACTTAATTTAAATCGGCGATTTTTTTTGTAATTAACTGTCGTAGATTCCTTTGAATTTATGCGTCGCTGACTAAGAAATTTGGGTCGTGTTTATTAATTAATTAACACGGCGTCTTATTTTTATATCGTCGTCTTTACTTTCTACGGCGGTGATTTCATAGCTGCAGTCGTTGTTTTTAGGTTCAGATTTTAACACTGAAAAATACCTTTGTAATAAGACGACGCTTTTTTAATTTGGTGCGTCGTGGTTTAAAAATATCTATACGTGTACCGGTTTTTTAGGTGTGTAAAGTATGTTTCTACGACGGGTTTATATTACCGTCGTCTTTTAAAAAACAACGACGGTTTTTTGATCTACTGTCGTTGTTTCCTGGTCGTCTTTTGCCCTTTTTGTAGTAGTGACCATGGCAATTTGAATTAGTTACATACTCATAATTAAAATCAAAGAATATATGATTCGAATGAATAAGAATAAAAACACCTTGAAGTAGAAGCTCTTTAAAAACCCTAGCTTAAGTCTCAGTCTCCAAAATTGCATAAAATAAAGGTTCTAAAAATTGCTGTGAAAAGAACTTAAATTATATATATACTAAACGGCAATCCAACTAAATACTGTTCTTAAGCACAGTGTAATGACGGAAATGCCCCTCATTTTACTTTTTTTTGGTTTTGTTTTCTCTTCATAACAGTAAATTGACGAAAATGCCCTCAACTAAACATCTTCTTATGTTCCCTTTTCGCCCCTTCCCCTCCGCTGCGAACGTTTCGTTCGCTCAGAGAATGCGTCCATTTTCAATCCATTTTGAACCAGCTGGTTTGGGGGCAGCCATGGAAGATCTGCATTCATTGTTAGACATGCGTGGGGGACCGTCGATTTTCATTTGGGAGGTGCGCTGCAAATCTCAGCCGCACTTTTAGTCTTCGTCTCACAGATTTGTGGTCGGGAGATTTCTCATCGTTTCTACAGCCTTCGACTCAGACGTCTTCCGTCTTTCTTGCTTGCGAGTTTTTGCATCCTTTGTCTTCAGGTATGCATCCCGTCAACTTTTTAACAGATCTTTTGGTCTTCATTTCATGAATTTGTTTGTTGGCTGGGAGATTTTTCGTCCTTTGTAGAGCGTGGGTGTGTGCCATGTTCTATCTTTAGGGTGTTTCTGATTTATTTTTTTACGAATTTGGGTTAATTTATTTGGTTAATTTGATTTCAGGTTCTTGGGTAATCCCTAATGCTATATAAGAGGAGCTGAGGTATTTATATTTCACAACATATTGGGTTCTATCAGGAAGGGGATTGAATCCCACAGACTAGCTCAGGTATTTCCATCGTTCTTATTATTAATTTTGTTAATCAATTGTCGATTCAATGACTTTGCTCTCTTGGAGAAATCTTAGAAATGGAAATCATTCTCAATTTCTGTTTTGGTTGTCGATAAAACACTGGAAAGCAAAGACCAAGAGTGCTTTAAAAAAAAAACATTTCCTTTTTTTATCTGCTTTTGGTTGCTATATCCTAAATATGGAGAAAAAAATTAATGATAAAACACAAGGGAAAAAGAAGTGAAGATTAATCAGGTTTCGGCAAAATAGAAATTGGGAATGATTAACCAGCAACCATACTGATAAAGTGCAATCTTCCCTTCTTTGTGTACTCTCTAAGTTCTGCTCACGTCAATTTTTTCATTGTATGCTCTGAGACATGGCTATGTGGCTTAAACTTTGGTTTCTGTATATGAAAAATATAGTTTTTGACTGTGAAGCTTTTCTGTATATGTCACAGGTTCTTAAATTCTATCCTAAATTCCCTATGTTCAACTAGAAAGAAAGGTTTCCTTTTTATATTCTTGAAATAATTCATGTTTTAAAACCCATTTATCTAGATTGACTCTCAAGCATATGGTGTCTGGGGAAACATATGGTTTACTCTGTCAGTTCGATATGCTTGGTACATAAGTTCTGAAAATTGTATGGCCTGATTGAGCAGGCATGCTGTAGAGTTCTTGCTTGAATGTGTATGGTTTGCCCTTTAAAATTACAATTGAACATAATATCCCAGATATTAGGATTGCCGCAGGCTTATGTAGATCACAGTCTGTGCAACGATTCAATCCTGAGTGAGAGAGTGGTTTTGTGATTTTGATTGTTTAGGGTGACTTTTGATTGAGATACCTGGAATGAAGATTTTTGCTGCCTCCTTCAAGGAACCTAAATCTGTTATGTCTTTGGCCTGTCCAAGTTAGCATATATTAGATAAACTGTACATTAGTATTTATCAAGCAGTTTAGAAAGTGTCACCTTATAAACAGGGCCAAATCCTCCCTCTCCCAGTTTATTCGCTAATTGAAGTTGTTTGTTGCAGCTAAAACTCTTTTTAAATTGAAGAGTGGTAGTTCTGCATCATTCTTCGCAGCTTTAGCTCTTTCTTTACTTATAGTCTCACTCATACAGCCTTCCGTGCTCCCTGTTTCATTCTTATTATTAGAGCATTGGTTGTTTGGAACACTAGAATATATGTGTTTATGTGAGTGGAGAAAAGAAAAAGAAAGAGAAGGGTGGTAGCACTATACCTTCCATTCCCAAGTATTTCTTCCATATGAAGAATTTGTTGGCTGGGAGATTTTTTGTCAAGAGACGTTCTTTCTTTTAGTGGTTTGATGTTCATTCGACAGTTGAAGGCTCTGAAAGCAAGCTAATATATAGAGTGACGGTATAAATAGATGGATCATGGATCTTGGTGCAATTTTCTCTGTTTTTTTTGGGTTATTTTTTATGCTGTTTTGATTCATGGGTTGGTTTTTATGTATTTTGTTTTTAGAAGCTGGATTTTTTGGAATTTGATATTGATATGGGAATTGAAAGCTTTCAGTTCAGGATAATGCTTTTCAGTGTGTGTGTTTTTTTTATATGTCAGTCAGAGACTTGAATCTTATCTGCATAATATTTCCCCTCCTTTCTGTTTCTTTTGGATTAAACCTGAAAAATAAAATAAAAAAAACAAGTGTCCAATGCAATGCAATTGAGACTTACTTAATGAAATTGTTCTCTGGCTTTTCCTTATCTGAAAAATGCCAATTTTCCATGGAAACAAAGGAAATTAGGATATTATATAGGAACAAAAGAAATTGTTGTGTTATGTATTGCAATACAGTTAGTGAAAGAACTTTTTTTTAATAAATGTTTGTTTTTTTTCAATTCATAATGGAAATAACTTTAAAGTGGGAAAAGATCATCAATTTTTAACAATGAGGATGAGATTATTATTTTTTTTTAAAGGTTGGCTACATATCAAAACACTGTTAAAGATGTAGCACATGTGGCACTAATTACACAAATTGTGTAATGATCTATTGTTGTTAATATTTGCTTTCTTATTTTTATTTTTTGTTTTTCTGTTTTTGTTTTTTAATACTAATTTTATGTAATATTTACTGATTTGGTGATGTCATGTTAGAGATGTTCAAAGTTTGAACACTACCTCCAATATTTGAATTCTAATTCTGAATTTTAATTCTTCTCTCTTTCTAAGTTTGAACACTACCACTACCTCTATTATCTGGAACAAATTGGCAAAAAACAAAACACATTTCAATGGAGATAAAATTTGACCATGCAAAGAGCTTCTTTGTCTGAGGTTTGGAGGTGTAAGAGGAGTTGGGGTTGCACTAATTTTTGTTTGTGGTATCATGGAGTCACACAATCATTTAATGTTATTGATTACTTCTGTTTTGCTTGGTTAGGCTATAGAAGCTCTGTTTAATTAGTTTTTGGATATTGTGTTATTTGAAAATTCTTATTTCTATAGTTGTGCTATTGTTGGTGTGTCCATTTTGCTTCATTAGGCTATAGATGTAATTAAGAAATAATGGTTTAATTCATGAATGTTTTTTCCCTTCCCAACTTTTGATCTGTTGGTCGAAATTTGACTCTGATTTTTGCTTTGGATTTTGATGATGGCTGATATTCTGTTTTCTTCTATCTCTGTTTGTTATTGTTTTCCAAGATTTTTCTTTTGTTTTAGAAGTGGACTAACAAAGTTCAGGCATCTCATATAAAAACACTGCAAAGAAAAACATATTTGGACAGTTTTGGGACTAGAAAATCATAAACTGCAATTTTTTCGATTTTTCCTTGCTTTTTCTCTTCTTTCTTAATCATGTTTTGTTTTGATGTTTTGTAGGTGTTCTTTCGCTGTTTTAGATAGAGCTGTTTGGTGATTGTTTTTGGTTCTGTTAAGCAAGAGGTCCGTTTCTATGTTGAAATTTCAATTTATTGTTTTCGGTTCTGTGAATAGAGCATAGTAATTAGCTATTGGCATCAATTGACAATTGGTTGGGATAAATTTGAACTAATTGCTATGGTTGTACAGCTCTAAATGAAGCCAAGTAATTCTTATGTGGTTTGAACTAATGACAAGCTGTTTCATGTATGATCTGTGCTTAAATATATGTTAATATTTTTTACTTTTTCCTTTTAGTTTATGGAAGATATGATGTATTTGGAGGGGTTGTTGCTAAGAGTGATAACAACATGATGTTGCTTTTGATTATATATTAATGCCTTTTCGTGTGCTGAAGCTTTTTGAAATTTTTTGTTTTTCTGAGGGAGCTTTTTTAACATGAAAAATGAGATGTAGGTGCCTTTGGTTTCATTTGATTGATGTTTTGGGTTGATTTTTAGGCATATATGTTTAGTACAAATTGGAGCTTGATCTTTAGATTGTTAGAAAAGACTTTGAGATGACTCAATTGTTGAATTAGAGTATGAGATTTTAATATCTGTTAAAAGGGGAAAAAGGGAAAACAGAAAAATGGAATTGAAAAATATATAAAAAAATCTTGATTGTTTAGGGTGACTTTTGCATAGGTAACTTTTGATTGTTTAGACCAGTAACTTTTGATCTTATATTCTTTGTTTCATATGCATTTAGGATCATTTAAACAGCCATTTTCCCGTGCTTTTACAGTGTTTTTCTTTGCCCAAAACACATTAATTTGGGTAATCTTGAGTGATTTCTTGCCTTGCAGATTTTTCTCAGGCTAAACTTTTGGTTTTATGAAAAGATTGTGCATGTATAAAAATACGCAAGCTAATTTCTTCTCCATTTTTTCTGTTTTTTCTTCCTTTTTCTTCTCTCTTTTTTTTTTTTTAAAGCCCATGTTTTCTTTTGATATTTTGCAGGTGCTCTTTTGTTGCTTTGGATAGAGCAGTTTGGTTGGTGTTTTCAGTTATGTTAAGCAGGAGGTGAGTTTCTAGGCTGAAATTTCCAATTAATTGTTTTAAGTTTTGCGGATAGAACATAGGAATTAGCTAATGGTGTCAATTGACAATTGGTTGGGATAAGTGTGCGCTTCTTATTTTTTCTTCAAGTCCTAAAGAAAGATGGCAACCGTACAAAAATAGACTTCAACAAATTTCAAACGCAAAAAAAAGGATTATATGCCTTATGAGAAGAAGAAACTGCATTTTTCGGTTTTTGTGTTTTTTACAGGCGCTGTATAACTGTTTTTTAGACTGTTTGGTAGCTCTTCCCATTGCTGCTAGACATCAGGTCAAGTTTTCTATTCGTCTTTTGAATAAAGCTTGCATATCAACTGTGGCTAATTGGTTTTTGGATATTGTGTCTTTGAAAATTGTTATTTCTATCATTTTGATGTTATTGCTTATATGGTTTGCTTGATTAGGCTATAGAAATTGTTTTTAATTCGTTTTCATGTGTTTGTTTTGAAATTTTTTATTTATATAGCTACAATACTGTTGGTGTGCGTCCATTTTGCTTGATTAGGCTATAGATGTAATAAAAATATTGTAATTTAACTCATCCATGTTTATTTTTTCCTTTCCAGCCATCGATGTGTTGGTTGGAATTTGTAATTTTTGAATATGATGCCTAAAAGAATTACAAAAACTAGAAAAAGCCTGAGTTAAATTATAATAGATCGATATTGAATGCATTAGTGCCAAGGAAAATGTTGTTGAGTTGTAAACAGTTACTCAAATCTTCCACCTGTTTCATAATAAATGTTTTTTTGTTTTCAATTCATAGTGGAAATAACTTTAAAGTGGGAAAAGATCATCAATTTTTAACAATGAGGATGAGATTTTTTTTTTAAAAAGGTTGGCTATATATCAAAAAACTGTCAAAGATGTAGCACATGTGGCACTAATGCTCCAATTGGGGATCACCAGGTTGTTCAAAGCCCTGTTTTAGAATCTAGAATGTCTTTATTTTTAGCTCTTTTGATTGTTGCTTAATTTTATTTCAAATTGCTCCTCTGCAAATGGTTAGTTGCAAGTCACAATTATGGGCCATTGAACTAATTTCCAGAAACAAATTGACCACGTTGGCTGAACTAATTTTATAGGGTTTGGTCGATGTTTGGTTTTATCAAATTTGTTTTTTACAGAACAGTTGGTATTGGTCTACACTATCTTGCATACATATGGATTTTGAAATGAGTTGTGATGTGTTTATTTAGTTTTCTCTTTATGGTGTTGGTTACTTTTCAACCAATTAACATGTGATTCTTCTCTCAAGGAATTTGAAAAGAAACCAGTCTTCAATTCGTATCGTCATATTTTCATGTTTTCATTTGTCTGTGTAAGAAAAGGAAATGTAACAAAAAGTATAGTTTCTGTTCGTTCTTGATATTCTTCAATATGAAAATCAGTATTGAAACAGATTCATTAATTGAGACTGTCTTATCTCACAAGCAAAACCAAAATTATATTTATTAGCCTAATTTTGTTTTTCTGTCTTTGTATTTTAGATAGTTGTTGTGATCCTGCTTTTGTGTGGCTGTTTTTCAAAGTGCTTGATAGCTTCTTTGACTACAGGTTAGTGTTTCATCCATTTTTCAAAAGTCTGCATGCATGGTGGCTGTAGCTTATTGATTGCCAAATATTATGACAATTGAAAATTCTCATTTCTGTGGTTCTGTCAATATCACGGTGCATTTGCTTTGCTTAATTACAGTTTAGGTTTGATTGATAATTTAAAATTTTATAAATGCATGTTTTTTCTCCTTTCCAGTTATCAATCTGTTGCTTGGGGTTTTAAATTTCTGTGCATAATGCGTAAAAGGAGATAGCAAACGAAATCAAATGATGCAAGAAGCTCATAGTTTTGCCATTTCAAATGGTATAGAAATCTCTTTTGAAAGTGTTTGTCTTGCCGATCATAAACATAAAACCAGAGAAGAAAATGTGTCAGATTCTGACAATTTACTAATTATCGGTTTGAAGAAGAAAAAAGCCTAGGGCAGTTCCAAAATTGCCTCTCCTACTTCCACACCAGAGTTTATGCTCTTTCCTTTTCAATTAATTCATCTCATTAATGTACACATTACATACATAATATTTCATTGTTCACAGCTTATTTCCCCACTCAATTTCTCAATATTAAGTGGTAGTTGATTGCATTGAATTTGGGCAAAGTTTCCTTTCTCATAATTGTCTTCAATTATGATTCAATTTTAAAAAAAATTTATCAACTCTTCTTTTAAAATATGATTTTTCTCAAACGTCTTTTAGAATGCAATTTGGTTTCATTCCTTTGAGCCAATGTGTTTGATTTTAAAGCATTTTCCTTGCATTAATTTTTGTGGTTTACACAAGTGATGTACATATATTTCAATTCTCCCTGATTCTAATATTTTAGTCACTTGAAATTTTTGTTCATACTAAGAAACTTCCCTCTTTTTAGAAGTTGGGGTATGGAAATTTGATAACTTCAATAAATATATAAATTTATTTACTCTTTTTTATTAATTATTAAATTTTTTTTTCCGTATTTTTTTGGAGCTCCCATATGAACTGACTTTCAATTACATTTTTCAAATTTGAAACATTGTTATTAAATGTGTTAATTGTAATTAACAAACTATAACCTTTAGCGTCTTATCTCTACCTTTATTCTACTTCTATAACATATAGCTGTTTATACATCATTGTTGCGTCTAGAGCTTACTTCTCCACTAGATTATCTTACTTCTGTAACAAATTTGCTCTAGGTCACTAGATCATCTTATTTTTGTTTATAGGTTATTAGGCATTTTTAGATCATTTAAATTGTGGTTTTTGCTGTTTTTGTTGTTGGCCTTAATTCTATAACAACAGCCATTCTCTTTGCTCAAATTTTCTCATTTGTCGACACTAACACCTACTGTTTACCAAGTTTATACCAACTGAGTCAACACCCCTTGATTTGATTCTATTAAAATTGTCACAATTGTTTTAAGTTTATTTTCAATTGATTCAATAAAATTGACCTTATACTTTTATCCATCATATTAATAGAATGCTTGATGTATGCAAATTGTTATTTCTCTGGTTTACTTTTTTAACTTAATTCTATCATAATAATTAACGCTTGCCATTTTCTGATTTTATACCAATAGAGTTAAAACCTCTTGAATGGAGAAGAAGGAACATCAGCCAGCTACGCAACAAATGCAGCAACAGCTAGATGCCCTTGCAAGAAACATCAAAAAAGAAAAATCCATGTCCACCGCCCATTAAAATATAGATAGATGCATGTACAAGTTTTTTTAAACAATATGCAGCTCAAGGCTGCTCATATTTTGATGTTTTAATAGCTGCTTGATATATTAAAATATGCATAATATTTTTACAACTTAAACTTGCCAAACTAAGTATGATGGTCACTGTTTAGATCTCAATTTATATATAAATAGGGCCAGTATTTTAAAATAACAAGCAACACATATCATCTTATTAATTTATCTATCTAAATTTATTTTTTTGTAACATAAACGTACTAAACTAAGCATGATGCTACTATTTAGATCTCAATATACATATAAACAAAGCCATATTTCCTACATATTTTTACGACTTTATACACATTTGGCGCAATTTCAAAACCCGCAGGTATCGCGTGCTAGTTATATATATATACTAAAACTCATTCCTGTTCATAGACTGTAGCTTAGCAATAGTAAAATGGCAGTTTTGCCCCCGCTTAAGAGATGGTCAGCTTCCTGAGTTGACTTATAGACAGTGAATTGGCCGTTATACCCTCTAGCCCAGTTCTCTTCTCTTCGTGGGAACCGAAGTTCCCAATTTTGGCTGGCTCTTTCTCCCATGAGAGCTTCACTGTTGAAGCTTGATCTGGCTTCTTGCGACCGTTGATTTCGTTTGTGGCTGCTATGGTGCGAATTGGTTCGTTCATTTGGTACTCTTCTTCATCAAATAACCTTCTTTTCATTTGTTCTCCTGTTTGTCTCATATCACCTTCTTTCTCTTTTGTTGGGTTTCCTTCTTCAATTTTTCAGATGTGTCTTTTTTTATCTCTTCTTCTTTTTTAATCGCATCATCTTTTCATGTTTTGTAGGTAGTGTTTCGACGCACGGTTCTTGATGCTTTACCCGTTCGATCTCCAATCGTGCCTCCTTCGAGATTCAACGACAGCCGTCCGACAATGACATGATCAATTGTCTGGGACTGGCGGTCTCGAGGATCTCAAACAAAAAACTATTAAATAGGCAAGATCTCTCTCTCTCTCTATTTGAGCATATGGATAATTAACCCTAGGAGCTTAATATCTGTTTGCCTCTAAAAGGAAATATGATTGGGAGCTGATATTCTGAACTAATCTATCAGTCTCTCAGTTGGAAGGTAAAGATGGTTGGTTCAATATAAGATCATTCAAACAAAAAATCTAATTTAACACTGTATAATATGTACAAACCTACTTACCCTCTGTTTGTTTGCTAAGAAAAACGCAAGAAAAAAACAGAAAATTTCATCTTTTTACACATTTTACTGTTGTTTTGTGGGTAGGAGTTCAATAATTATGCTTATAAGAGCGTTTGAAGTCACCCACTTAATAACATTAGTGCTTTTTATTGAAATCACTTGGGTTTCTGTGGAAACTCAAGGACATAAAGGCAAAAGTTTGAGTCTTTATTCTATAATTATGTTGGATTGAAATTTTGGTGCCTTTGTTCTTTCTTGCATGTGCTTGGAATTACAATGAAAATTTTCTTTCATTGTTTTTTTGTTGTTGAAGGGTTTGAGCATGAGGACAAAGGTGATTTTGCAACCTCACCAAAGTATTTTAGGTAAGAACCATATCCTCGAATTGCTCTGTTGGACCAAAATTAAGCCTTTTGTGTGATGGTTTATCATCTGATTGGGTTATATGTTTGAGCTTATGGATTGGTTCATGGTGGATTTGAATTGACACTCTGAGTTGCTTGGGTGAAGTTGATGACTGTGTGCATTGCAGGACTACAACAACAAAATGGTGCAATTACATCTATTCATGGACTTTGAAATAGAAAAAAGGTTTGCATCTTTTAATCGCCTCCACTCTATTTTAATTTCTTTCCCTTTTATTAATTTTGATTGTATTTCTTCCCCTGATGGGATTGAACAGGCTTTTGAATTAGTAATGTGAGGTGACTGTTGTGCGTGAATAAAGGCTTGCCATTGCCCCCCCTGCGTCTTGTGGGACAGAGCCAGTGTATATGTATAGAAGTTGTGGTATACATTGTTCTCTTTCCCTCTCTTTAATTTCAGTTTTTTTTTTATCCTTTAATAGAATTTCGTCAAATTTTTTGGTTATGGACTTTTTGTGTTGAAGAAATTTACAATAAAGGTGTTTTATGATGTTCTGTGTTTGTAAATATCTTTTGTAGAACAACACAGAATGTTGACCGACTTTGAAGGTGCTACAAGAAAAGGCAAAGTAGGGTTCTGCATTTGGACTATCAAAGAGGTTTGTCAATTGTTCTCTCATCCTCAGTTTTTTTTTTCTTTCAATAAGTCGATTACATCTCAGCCTTAAATTCACTGTTTTTTTATTTTTGTTTAATTTAATGAGACAATTTATGTTACAGTATTCTAAATTATGCTTTTTTTTTTTACATGTTAGGTTACTGGGATGCTTGGGGTTCTTTTTATTTTCTTTTCCACTGCATATTATAACTTAGATGGGTATGCTTCAAGAAGGTTGGTTTTATTCTTGAAGAATACCCATTTGGTTTTAGACATAGTTTATTTAGTTAAATATATGGCCACTGGTGAAATGGATTAGCCAAATATTGCATATGCAATATGCATACAAATTCCTAGCATTGTTGTAAACAGTCAATTTAAGTGGAGGATTGTTGTATGAAATTTGGTAAACAAATATCTAGAAATTATCTTCACAGTTTCTTAGGTTCCATTTAATTTGGTATTTGTTTTTGTGTGATATATTCATCTTAGGGCGTGTCAAATGGTAAAGCTGCAATTAACGGTGTCGTTTTTGTGTTGCAATTCCCCCAGGTACTAGGTTGTTAGGAGGAAGCTCCCTACGGCATCTGATGAGCACCCCAAGATTTACCGAATAAAGCTCTGGGCCACCAATGAGGTTCGCGCCAAGTCCAAGTTCTGGTATAATCCGTAGCCTATGCTTGGCTTTTGTGATCCAAATGTTCATTGGTGAATTTTGGATTAAACTTAATATTTTTGGTTGATTTGTTTGGATTAGGTGTTTCTGAGGAAGCTGAAGAAGGTCAAGAAGAGCAATGGCCAAGTGCTTGCCATTAATGAGGTTTGTTCTCTCTGCCATTTATACTTTATTTTTATAACTAATAAATTTGTACCCATTTTGATTATTTGTCAGTGTCTAATGTAGTAAATGTTGTTTTGCAATGGGGAAGTGGTTCCTCCTCAACTCTCCTCCTGGTGAAATCCAATTTGTTGCCAAAGATCTCACCTTTGACCCCAAAGCGTCACTCTTTTATCACATATATTTCGCTTTTTTCTAATTTTGTTTCAATCATTTGAATCGCACTTTGTATTTGATGTTTGGCTTTGGTGGCAGATGTGAAGGAGGCTGCGTTAGAGGCATCCCCTCGAAATGCCCGGTTGAATTGGAGACGTATGTTTTCTTTTCCTTTTTTTCTTTTTTTTTTTTTCTTCAAAATTGAAGCCTCCACTTTGCTGAATAAAGGCTCCTCTTGGCTTTAGTGTTTCGTTTCGATGAATTTTGGGCTCTCACGTGTGTCTGAAATTGCAAACCTTTCTTTTGTATTGGGGTTCCAATTTTCCAAAATTAGTTCTCTCTAAGGTGATAAGTTTTTCCTCTTTTTAAAAATATTTACTCTGATGTCTATGTCCAAAACATTTTTTTTTATAGTACGTTTTGTGCAATGTGCAAATATATTATAGGAATAGAAGATGAATTTGTCTTTTCAACAAACAGCAAGAGTTATATATTCTGCGGGTACTTTACTCCACCAGTTTTACAATTATTATTATTTTATTAACATGTATCTTTTTAAACTCAACATTTAATTTTGAATTTTCCAATGAAAATGACACAATTTTTGGTACAGTTTTCTTCCTATAATTGGAGTAGGCAAGTAGCAAATGACAAACATCAAAATTGAAGGTAGGTTACGGGAACCCAAATTATTGTAAAATTTGATTAGTAAAGATTTAAAAGTATGTTAGATTGACAATGAAAAAATGAAAGATCAATTACAGAGAAACGGGTGGCGCAAGTGGTCTTGATTGTTGCATGTCTTTCTTATATGTGCATATTCTGTCTGTAATTCTTTATTTCATGATTGATTTGATTATTTGTTTTTATCCTCTGGGTTTGTTGGGATGTTAATAAAGTTTTGTGCTTTTGCAAAATATTAGTTCATCCTTTCAATTTATATGATATGAATGTGTCCTGTAGTATGCGTATTTTAGATTTCTTATTTGATGATTTATGAGCTGAAATGGGATGTCCACAATTTGGTACATACATGCCGCCCCTAAGCTGTGGTTTGATTTGATATTTGTGGAAGTTTTGTAACGCATTTATAGATTCGAACATATGGACCTTTAAGAATGAAAATTTCCTTTTATGGCAACCCATAACAAATACCAATGTATTGCAGGGCTTGGATTGTGCATCAAGTCCTGAAGAGCTTAGATTGTGCTGCAAGTACTGAAATTGTTGTGGCATTGGAACACGAAGAAGTTTGTAAGTGAAAGGAGCTGCCAGCAAAGGGCCAATCTTCTACAAGTGGTGACTCAGATTTTTGTTTTTTGTATGCTCAATGATTCTTTGGCACTTCTTACGTGGGCATTTAATTAGCTACCATACATTTGATTTGTGGTGATATTTGGCTGATTCTGTTTATTTGTTAGGGTCACCTTAAATTGTGTAATGATCTATTGTTCATATTTGCTTTTTTATTAATTTTTTGTTTTTATGTTCATGTGTTTTTATACTGATTTTGTGTAATATTTACTGATTAGGTGATGTCATGTTAAGAGATGTTCAAAGTTTGAACACTACCTCAATTACTGAATTCTAATTCCGAATTTTAATTCTTCTCTCTTTCAAAGTTTGAACACTACCTCTATTATTTGGAATTGATTAAGATTCTTTTTTGCGTCTGTATTTTGGCTAATTTTTTCTTTGGGAGTATTAAACTTGCTAAACAAAGATGCCACTATTTAGATCTCCATGTCTATATAAATAGTACCATCTTTCCTACATATTTTCACAGACTTTGTCTACATTTCACACGGTTTTAAAACCCGCAGCATCGCGCGGGCACTATCGCTAGTACCTTCTAAAACCTAGCTGCCCAATCCCCACAAGGAAACTAGGTTAAAATAAAATAATACTAGGATATAAAGTCTAAATTGGATTAGGAGAATCTGCTCACAATCTGCCCAATCACGTTTTGGCCTCAAATCTCCACCAAATCTGGCCCAAGATAGCTTGTTTTAAAGATAAAAACGTTCTGAACACTTCTCCAGACGGCCACGAACCCATCTGAGGTCATATTGGGCTCCAAAAATGCAATAAAAGCCCAAAACGTCACTATTCCAGCACCGCACACTGCTCCTTTATTTTATTGCCAGAAAATAATCATTTGGTAGAAAAATCTGAAATTTTGATACAATCAAGCTAAGTGACTCACGAACGTCTCCAACTGGAATTACTCCAAAAATCGTCCGTTTGATTATGTTTTGCTCCAGAGGAAGTCGAAAGTTCTATATTGGAAATATAATTCAAAGTATTAAAATTCTTCCAAAATATTAACCAAAATATACTAAAAATGGAGTTAAATATATAATATAAAATATACCCATCACTAACTACATAAAACTATCCAACCTTTAGGTCCGTCGGAAATTAGTACCCAACTTTTGGGTGGGAAGGAGAGGGAGAGGGAGATAAAGGGGTTGGCTAGGGCTGGGGAGGTGAATGTTGGCGGTGAAGCTTGCTTTGGGGTTAGGCGCAGGATTAATTTTATTTTGTAATTTTTATGTTATTTATTCTCCTTGATATTTGATTTTAATTCATTTAAAAAAGAAATAATTTTTAATTAATTTTTTAGTCTATTTGAAGTCCACTTAAGTTGGGAAAAAAAATATAGTATACTTCAGCAAAAAAATGCTACGTAAGACATGCCACTATAACACATAACATCTCCTCGGACCAACATAGTTCGCGGTGGGTCTAATTTGTATGTTTTTCGTGAGAGTTCAGATATCTCTGCTACATGCAACATTTTCAAGATTATGTATGTTTCAGTTTGATGGTGTAGACATATACTTTTGGACTATAATGTTCTGTAAATATATGATATACTACGTAACGAAGCCGATTGTAATAAGAAACAAGGAAACTTTTATAAAAAATTGGTCTATTTTAGTTTAATTAATCAACAAGTGGAAAAGAAAGAGCAATTTGAGTACTAAACCTAGCTCAAAGATTGAAGAACCTTTCAATTCTTTGTAATACTAAGATGTGTGGCTATGATATCTACCCTATCCGAAAATGAAAAGATAAGGCTAAAAGCATTTGAATTCTACGTCATCAGTGAACTATGGCAGCTAACATACGCAACTTCAAATTGTGTAGATGAATCAGGTTTCTTGCAGTCTTCAGAAAATGTGGACCAAGTAAATCCAACTCGAAACTTTGTGAAGGTGAGATAAGATAGTTGTGATTGTTTATTACAAGCATTTTATTCTTAACAGAATGGTCAGATGAATGGGAAGTCTTCTTCCATGTGAATACTTGTTAAAAAGAATTAGTACTTTTTCTAAGTGGTTACTCATATTCTTTTTATTAAATGTTGCAATTTGGTAGGTTCACAAGTCAGGGTCCTTTGGGAGGTCACTGGATATTTCTAAATTCAGCAGCTATGATGAGCTGCGCAGTGAGCTCGCGCGTATGTTTGGCCTTGAAGGCCAATTAGAGGACCCTCAGAGATCAGGCTGGCAGCTTGTATTTGTTGACCGGGAGAATGATGTTCTTCTCCTTGGCGACGACCCTTGGCAGTAAGTCCCAAATTGTATTTCATCATTTCACTTATACTAGTCAATTATTATACACTCTGTTTGCATTGGCAATTCTAAAATTCGAGCTTCCCATGCGTTTCAGTTATTACTGTTCTTTTGTAAAATGTTTCATCCTGGATTACTGGGCGCAAGTTTAATGTTTTCGTAGCTACTGCAATGATTTTATTCTGTATGTCAAATTGTTAAAAGTGTAGGAGCTGGTATCCCAAATTTGTGGATAGAAACAGAGGTAATGTTTAGAAAACGCCTTGAGGTTTAAAGGGTTGTAGGAGTAGCTTAAGCCATTTAAAATCGTTGACTGTTTTCTCACTTTTCAAGAGTTTTAAGTTACTATTTTGCATGTGTACATCTCTGAGCCTTAAACAAAAGTCTTCTGAAGTTTTGAACTGTTCTTTTTTATGATTCAGTTGAAGTAAATGATTCTTCTCTTATAGTCAGGGAGTTTGTGAACAATGTGTGGTATATCAAGATACTCTCGCCACTTGAAGTGCAACAGATGGGAAAGGAAGGCCTCAATCGTGCGGCTTCTGTCCCAAGCAATAAGCTTTCCAATGGTAGCAACAACACCTGCGATGACTACGTTAGTCGACAAGACTTGAGAAACTCAACCAATGGGATTGCATCGTTGGGCTCACTGGACTACTAAAAGGCCAATGCTTAGCTAAAAAAATGGAAAATTAAAATTGGCTGCGAATGATGAGTGTTTTAACTATGCTAGTAGTGTTGTTCGTAAAAAAGAATTGTTAGCATTCTTTTACCCCCTTTTCTGTGGTCGGTGAGATGTACTGCTTTGGGCTAAGTCTATTTGAAGCTTGCATGTCAGCTTATAATTATATACTGTAAATTATAGTAGGAAGGAACCTTGTTTCTGAAACTACCACTACAGCACGTAGAACAACACGCACCCTAAGAGAGATTGCTTCATGTCCGAGTCCGATAGCACTTTCTATGCTCTCTTGTCTTTGTAATTTATTATTAAATGAAATTAAGCACTTGTATCATTAATCAGACTGTTCAAGTGCCAACCTGCTCTATTACTATATTGACAATCTTAAGTTTCGATTAAATTCTGTACACTTTCATGTTCGATTAAAAAAAAAAAAAAAGCTTGATTGTGAATGTGCTCTTAAGATTGCTACTTTTATTATATTTAAAGGGAATAATGCTTGCATGCCAGCCACCCACTGACAGACGCGACAGACAGACGAGAAATGAGATAGGATTAGGATAAATTAAATAGATTCTATTTATTTGATATATAATTAAAAGAGGAACAGTTTTGATGCATGATGGTATTGATACAATGATACTAGTTGGTTTTTTGCTGCATGTACCACGTGGGGCATACCAGTGACTTGAGAGTTCTAGCCAATTACCTTGCTAGCAGATTCTGGTGTGTAACTGGGACGGTTTCATTTCACGAAGTCTCACTAATAGAAAAAAAGAACAGACGAATTATTGTGACTTCTGATAGTTCACATTGTCACTTAGTTTGAGGTAATACCGAGTTGAGTTGTTACTTTTGTTTGACTCTGGCTTGTGTTGTGGCACATGTGTGAATGCACTAGTACAACTAGAGCAGCTGGGTCCATATATTTGTTGTGAATTAATGACTAACTCACTGCCCTTAAAGATCTTGTTGTTGATGGACTTTGGACAAAGAACTCAATGATTGATGAAACTTACACACACTCACAGAAATTAACCAAGCACAAAATGACACAAGTGTTTATAGAGGTTCAGCAATTTGCCTACATCCTCTTTGGTGATCACCTTGAGAAATTTCACTAATGAAGATAGGTTACAACTTTGGTTTACAAAAGGAAACCCCCTTAGAACACTACCCTCACAATCTGTTTCTCTCACACCCTTGCTCAACACCTTGATACACTTTGAGAACTCTCTTGCTCTCCCCTTGGCTATCTTGACAAAAACCAGAAAACTCTAACTCTAACTCTTGCTTCAGCCACTTCTTAGTATTCAACTTGTTTTCTTCTCCTCTTGTGTTATCTTACTTCACTCCATTACTTACACAAGCCAATGGACAAGAGATAAGATATCAGCTTGTCCTCCACGTTCCTTTCTTTAGTCACCACTTTAGACTAAAGGTCAGATCAAGTAAGTAATAAACTCCCACTCAGCCACCTCCCACTTACACCAGAAAATGGAGAGGGAATTCTTTGAAGTAAATAAACCAATATGGCAATAAGTGCTCTCCCAACTATCTAGCATGTAGTCAACCCTTCTTTACCTCAGAAGTGACCCATTAGGCCTCTGAAATCTTGTGGAAAGCGATAGCCATCGAAAACACAGTTGAAAACACGTAAGAAAAAACGTCACAGCACGCTGGACGACCGGTCGCTAGTTCCTGGCGACCGGTCGCTTTTGAACAGAATGCTCCAATTTGATTCTCTGACAAAACGACCGGTCGTAAATGGCGTGCGACCGGTCGCTTGTTCTATCGACGACCAGTCGCAAGGAGATAGCGACCGGTCGCTCGTCGACTTCCTACAGACTTCATTTCTGTGTAAAAAACGACCGGTCGCAAATGTCCAGCGACCGGTCGCTTTTAGGCAGATTCAAAATCTTCATTTTCAGCGCCAAAACATCCTTGTATCTTTAGGTGAGCCATTTTTCCAACAATCTCCACCATGGCGAGCCTAATACTCCTTGTGGACATCATTGCCTTCTAGGACATCTGTAATGTCTTGAGAATCGTCCTAATAACTCTCAAGAACTCCACCTCAATCTTTAGCATGTAACAAGATTGAGCAAGCTCAAACAATGCTTGAACTTTGCTGTTGTGACTGGCTTTGTTAGACAATCTGAAGCATTCTCCTTCGTATGAACCTTCATTACAGTGATGTCTCCATCATTCACCCAATCCCTTATCTGGTGGTATCTCACATCAATGTGTTTGGACCTTCTATGGAACACTTGATTCTTCACTAAGCATATAGCACTTTGACTGTCACTTTGAATCACCACCAAGTCTTGAGCTATCCCGAATTCCTTTGCCAATCTCTTCAGCCATACCGCTTCTTTTGAAGCTTCCGTTAAAGCCATATACTCCGCTTCCGTAGTAGACAAGGCACTAACCGATTGTAACACTGCTCTCCAACTAATCGGTCCTCCACCACAAGTGAAGACATATCCTGTGGTGGATCTCCTCTTGTCAAGATCTCCAGCATAATCAGAATCTACAAACCCTGACACACATGCCTTTCCTTGTTGTCTTTCAAACAATATCCCAAGCCTTTTGGTGCCCTTCAAGTACCTGAGAATCCATTTTGCTGCTGCCCAATGTTGCTTTCCAGGATTCGCCATATACCTTGACACCACACTTACGGCTTGAGCTAAGTCGGGGCGTGTACAAACCATTGCATACATGAGACACCTTACCAAACTTGCATATGGAACTTTACTCATATATTCCTTCTCTTCTTCCGTAGAAGGACATAGCTGAGTACTTAACTTAAAATGCTCTGCCAAAGGAGTAGACACCGGCTTGCAATCCATCATATTGAACTTTTCAAGTACCTTGGAAATGTACTTGCTTTGTGACAGCCACAACTTGCCTTCATTTCTATCTCTCCTTATCTCCATTCCTAGGATCTTTTGTGCAGCACCAAGATCCTTCATGTCAAACTCCCTTCCAAGCAAAGTCTTCAAATTATGGATTTTTGACATATCTTTACATGCAATTAGCATGTCATCAACATAAAGAAGCAAAAGGATGATATTGCCATCCTTGAACAGAATGCTCCAATTTGATTCTGTGACAAAATGACTGGTCGTAAATGGCGTGCGACCGGTCGCTTGTTCTATCGACGACCGGTCGCAAGCAGATAGCGACCGGTCGCTCGTCGACTTCCCTACAGACTTCGTTTCTGTGTAAAAAACGACCGGTCGCAAATGTCCAGCGACCGGTCGCTTTTAGGCAGATTCAAAATCTTCATTTTCAGCGCCAAAACATCCTTGTATCTTTAGGTGAGCCATTTTTCCAACAATATACGCGTACCTTCTCAACAAAAACGCTCAATGCAAACTATAGTTAGTACTAACCAACTAAGATCAAATATACAGAGAAAGAAGGGACGGTTATTCTACTTGTTTAATTTAATTGTTTAATTAAAATGTTAGGATAATACTGAATGTTGTTCCTCCAACAAATTTCATTCTCAGAAAACGAGTTAGATCAAAGGCAAACATTTCCACCGAAAAAAAGAAGAAGAAAAAATTGAACTCTCAAACTGATTTACTGTGAAATTTCTCTCTTCAATATCTATTTTGGATATGTTGAAACTAGCAAATATATATATATATAGTATAAACTAATGCAAGTAGGAGGGTTCTTTTTTTATTTATTTTTTTCAGAGGATGGTCCTTTATGGATTTATGATCTTTTGGCCAATGAAATTATTTTCTTAAATTAATTTTATATTGGATGTGATGTATGTTAGCGAGATCCTTGTGTAATTAGGAGATTTACTTCCTAGTATATTATGATTCTATTTATTTCCCTTTTGTATAGATATTATGTAATTAGGAGTTTATCTTATTTCCTAGTATAACCCTACTAGAGTTTTGTAACCTTGTATTATAAATACCTCCTTTTGGAGAATGAAATACAATTTGAAAATATTCTACCCATATTGTTTGACTTGGCATTAGAGCCGACTTTCTTGTGACATGTGTGTGTTGTGCCCACTCGTGTTATACTGTGTGCCCTAATTTCTTTTAGGGGTTTTTCTCTTGTGCCCATGCTTGTGCTGTGCTTGTCATATCTGCTTTGTGCTGTGTTTCCGTTGCTCTCATGGGTTCCAAAGTTATGGCATGTTCTAGTGCTTCTGAAACGAAAGAGGAACGTCCCTCGCGTGATTACTCTGCCCCGATTACTTCTAACAAACTGGATGGTTCTAATTATGCCTCTTGGTCTCGTGGTGCGCATATTACGATTACTGGTCGTCGTATGGCAAATTGGATCAATGGGAAGAAGCCTACTCCGTCTCTAGACTCCACTACCTATGCCGAATGGGAAGAAGATAATTGCTTGGTCCAATCATGGCTTCTCAATTCCATGACTAAACCAGTTCGTGCCTTGTTTGAACATGGTGCTACTGCTTTTGATATATGGGAGGCCGCTCTGGAAGACCTATACTGTGACTCAGAATAGTTCTTGGTTGTTTCAACTTCGACAGCAGTCCATACTTACATGTCAGAATGGTAAATCTGTGAAAGTGTTTTATGAGAAACTCCATGATATCTGGCAGGAGATTGATTGTTTGCGTCCAAAGGAATTTGGTTGTTTTGCTGATGTGGCTCGTCGCAAGAAAGAAATTGAAGCTGATCGAGTTTATGATTTTCTTGGAGGACTTGATCCATCGTATGATGCTGTCCATAGCCGAATCCTTGATCTCAATCCTGTCCCGTCTCCTTTAGAAGCTTATGTCATGGTCATGGAAGAAGACACTCGTCAGTATGCTATGCTCGGGGGAGGTGCCATGGCTCTAAAAGTGGAACCTGCCCGTAACCGACCGGTCACCCGTCGTCTCATAAGCCCGCATTCCAATGGTTCTCGTTTTTTTGAAGGTCCTCGTAAGTGTCATCATTGCAATGGTGATCATTACTCTGAAAAGTGTTTTAAGGAGCATGGTTACCCTGATTGGTTTGTTGACTGCAAAGCTTGTATGTATGGTCCCAAGGCCGCTTGTACTATGGCCCAAGACGAGGCCAATCCTCAGGCCCCGTTTGTAAATTTGTGTGCTTCTGAGACTATGCCAGGTACGAGTTTTAATACTTAAATAATTGACACTGGTGCTTCTGATCATATGACTTTTGATGTTAATCTGTTTGATGAGTTGTCCTGCACCCCTCGTGACCCATATATTACTAGTGCTAATGGTTTACTCTCCGCCGTTATCGGTGAAGGTACCATCCATCTCACCACTTCTTTACCCTTGTCCCGTGCACTTTTGGTTCTTAATATTCGTTGCAACTTATTATCTGTTGGTCGTTTTCTTGATACACTTAACGCATCTGCTACTTTCTATTCTACTCATTGCTCTTTTAAGGATCTCAGGACTCACGAGGGCATGGTAAACGGATAAGGGGGTTGTATTACTTAATGTTACCGGCTGTAGCAGTGTCAAAGACAAACAACAACTTTGGCTGTGGCATCGTCGCTTAGGACATTTGTCGTTTGGTTATCTTAAGCATTTGTTTCCTTCGTTATTTAGTTCTTGTGATGAGTCTATCTTCCAATGTGAGACTTGTGTAATGGCCAAGAGCCACCGTACTGTTTTTCCCTTAAGTAATAATAAAGCTACATTTCCTTTTGAGTTAGTACATTCAGATGTGTGGGGTCCTACTCATGTGACTTGTAATGGTTTTCGTTGGTTTGTTACTTTTATTGATGATTGCACTCGCTTAACCTGGGTGTATGTGATGAAGAATAAACATGATGTTGCTTCTAATCTCCTGAATTTTGTACCATGGTGTCTACTCAATTTCATGTTCGAATCAAAGTGTTTTAGACTGATAACAGAGGTGAATATGTGAATAATACCTTGACATGTTTCTTCCGTGAACAAGGCATTATTCACCAAACTACCACTCCTTTCAATCTTCAGCAGAATGGTGTGTCTGAACGCAAGAATCGTCAGTTACTTGAAGTTGCCCGCTCCCTTAGGTTGGACATGTCTGTTCCCCATCATCTTTGGGGTCATGCTGTTTTGGCTGCGACCTATTTGATTAACCGTACTCCTAGTCGGGTTCTTGATTTCAAGACTCCGCTTGATGTGTTGTGTGCCCATACTTCTCTAGTCTCTCTCTCTAAGTTGCCACAGAAGGTGTTTGGGTGTGTTGCCTATGTTCAAGTCTACTCCCATCAACGGAGTAAACTGGATCCATGTGCTCTCGATTGTGTCTTCATTGGTTATTCTACTACTCAGAAGGGTTATAAATGCTATCAACCTCCTACTCAGAAGGTGCATGTTACTTTGGACGTAACTTTTCATGAAGAGGTACCGTATTATGTTTCTCCCTCCTCTCTAATTCAGGGGAGAGAGGGAGTAATTGGAGAGTCTCAGACTTCAGGATCTTAGACTTAAGGATGTTGGTGAGGATGATACAAATGGCGATCTCGGAGAGAAAACAACCAGTCGCCCAGAAGATAGCGTGCACCCTGCCTAGAAACGACCGATCGCCCAGATGGCCCAACCGGTCGCCTGGGCTGACTCCTGATGATAATACACTCTGCCTAGAAACGATCGGTCACCCAGATGCTCACAACCGGTCGCCTGGCACTGATCCGGATGTTGATACACTCTGCTTAGAAGCGACCGGTCGCCCAGATGGCCACGACCGGCTGCCTGGGTCGACTGATGTTGTTTCGTGTGTTTCTCGCGAAGATGAATTGGAGACAAGACCCCCCCTCTGGCCTACCATTGCCAGTCAAATCGTGATACTGAGTCAAGTGAGGTAAATTTTGATGATCTGTCTGTATTTACTTATCAATTACCCCCACAAACTACTCGTGGGAAACCCAAAGTACAATATTCTCCTGATATACATGCCAAGTCTAAATACCCCATTAGTCATTATGTGACAACTCATCGTTTATCTAAGTCATATGAATCATATCTGTGTCAATTATCTAGTGTATGTGTGCCAACTAAGCTGCATGATGCTCTATCTAACCCCAAATGGACGGATGCCATGAATGTGGAAATGGATGCCTTGAAAAAGAATAAGACATGGGATTTAGTTCCTTTGCCACAAGAGAAGAAAGCGGTTGGATGCAAATGAGTGTTTACTTTGAAGCATAAGGCTAATGGTTCCATTGATCGTTACAAGGCTAGGTTGGTAGCAAAGGGGTATACTCAGACCTATGAAGTGGATTATTTGGAGACATTTGCTCCAGTGGCAAAGCTCAATACTGTGCGTGTGCTTTTATCTCTTGCTGCTAACCACGATTGGCCCTTATTGCAGTTTGATGTCAAAAATGCATTCCTACATGGTGACCTCCAGGAAGAGATTTACATGGATCCTCCTCCTAGTATTCCTGTAACCTCTAAGGAGGGTGTTGTATGTTGTTGGCGCTAAAACTGAATAGATAGAGATGAGTGCAACTTACAAGAGATGTAGACGATCCAGCGGATCGATTGAGTGTTAGATGGAGATTCTTCCTGTCCTTGGATGCTGATCCTGAATGGAAGAAAGGTGAAGCTCATGAGGTCTATGGAACCAGTGTGGAACCAGCTTAAGACCCTCCAGATGCTGAAGTAAGATTGTTTCTGAGAGCTCTTGCTGTTGACAATATAAAAGTATATAAATCAAGCTGAAAAGTCTTACCCCTATTGTAGTGAAGGGGCCTATTTATAGAGGGCATTTTGTATGCTTTTAGTACTTATTTTCAATGTGGGACTCGTGGGAGGGCCCTATGAGGTTGACACGAGTCCTTAGATATTTCAAGCGGGTACTTCGAGGTTGATCTGCAGAATCGGTATGGGGTACCGATTGTAGACTCTGATGGGCCTGTAGCACCCGTTTGCTGTTTTGAGACAATATCATCGGTAGACGATGCCAATTGTTCATAGCCTTGGGCGCTTAGGGAGTTTCTCTGATCCATGTGTCAATGGATGAGTGGAGGGTCAAATATGGTACAAACAGTAGTCTCCCAAGTTACCGATTGAGAAGCGACTTCTTGGTTGGGGACTTGAATCCGTCTTCGGGATTCTGATTCCGGACTCGACGGTCTCATTGATGCCGATGGTGGCATGTAGTCCCCCAAGTGGCCGAGCAAGTGAGCTTGGAAAAGAGATGGCAAGGTGTACCGAATGGGCAAGAGGTGTGGAAGTGAGGTTTTAGGAATGCCCGCCGTTCGGCACGAGAGGTGAGTGGGAACTCATCAATGTGCGCCTGCCGTTCGGCACGAGAGGTGAGTGAAAACTCATCAATGTGCGTCTGCCGTTCGCAGTGGAGTTGTGCTCGAAAGTGGCTAGAGCTGGAGCGTCTAGGAAGTTGAAGCGTCGCTGAGGATTGGAAACGTTTCAACTGATGACGCTTGGGCTCGCCCATGCATGCGTGACACGTGTCGGCATGGCTGCAAAGAGTCGCGTCGTTTCATATCCTGATGCGTCCTATAAATGTGAGGAAGGGACGATAGTTGGAATACTTGACGTTTTTGAGAGCAATCAGAGCTTGTGATAGGCGATTTCCGGCAACCGTGCGAAGGCTGAGTAGGCGATTTTCGGCGAGTTTGAACAAGGCGGAGGCGATTTCGGCGACTAAGAACCATCGTGTGAACAAGGTATGTGGCTGTGTTTACGATTTTTTGTGAATCAAAGTGTTGAAATCGTAGAATATTTGTTTGAACAAAGAATGAACAAGTACGAACAAGCATGAACATAAGTGTTTAGGAGGTAGAATAGGACTTTTGATTTTAGCATGGCCCTTAGTGTCCCTTCGTTTGTGTTTGTAGATGTCAGATCCTGAATGCGAGAGTAGGCGTAGTCCGAGGGCCTATGAGGACGAATCATCCTTGGGGATTTCATCTGAGGGGAGTGAGAGTACCGAATTCTGGGAGCGCTTCAAGTTGTGAGATAGTGGAGGGGGCAGGAGTGTGCACCGAAGCTGGTGGTACTTCGTGTGGATTGGCTCAAGGTAGTGAGCCGTCGACTTTCTGTCGTGGGGCCGAGGCAGGTGATGTGTCCGTTGCTGCGGTAGGGGAAGGGGTGCTGAGGGTTGTTGCGGGTAGGCAACGGATCCCGCTGGCGAAGCCGAAGGAATTAGTGTTCGGAGTAGATCACTTAGAGTCAAACACACTAACCAAGGCTGAGCTGGCTAAGATTCGGGCAGAGTACAATATTCCGGAATCGGTAGTGATACGAATTCCGGAGCCCTTAGAGTCGTTGAGTGATAATGACAAGGGCGTGGTCTTCTTCACCGATGTCTTCAAACATGGGCTTCGGCTGCCATTGAGGCATTCAGTGCAGAAGATCTTGGCGGCGATCGGGTATGCGCCGGGGCAGGTATAATCCAAACTTTTGGATTACATTGCCCGGGACGATCACGGCATTCGGCCTGGCTGGCGAGGGGGAGCCGAGCTATGAAAAGTGGGCTCAGTTGTACAGTGTGACGAGGGCGAAGAGTGCCGATCAAGGGGGTGGGTTCAGCCCAACTGCCTCTCGGCAGGGCAGCGTGGACATTTTGTGGTTGGGGTGCTGAGCTCTCAAAAGACCTAGCGCAAGCGTCGGGTGATTGTCTCTAGTGACTGGGAATCGGCACCAGGAGTGATCGTCGAGAGGCAGATCCCTACAACCTTTCAGGACAGTCGGTAGGATAGAACCTCCCGTTCGGCAGAGTTGTTGGTGTTTTTTTTTTTTTTTTTTTTGATCGGTTGTATTTTTGCTTCAGTGTCCTTGAAACGGCCTGCTGCTCCAATCCGTGAAGTGGAAACGATCGAGCGTGTTCGTGTAAAGGTTGCCGAAGAAGATCGCTTTTTCAGGGAGCTGCTGTATTTTCGGAACCTGTTCAAGGTGGGCTTGATTGGTAAGGCAGAACCCGACCGAAGGGTGAAGGAGGAAGAGGAGGAAGAGAAAAGACAAAGTAAGAGATGCCGTTCGGCAGGTTTCTTTCTTTTTTCTTTTCGTATCTATCGTTTCCTATCTGACTTGTGTTTATTGCAGTGGAGGTGGAAGGCCAATGAGTGAGGCGACGAGGCTGCGCCTGGAGGGTCATGGGGCGCGAAACCGAAGAAAAGGGAGTCCCCAAGGCCGAAGAAGAAGAAGGCAGCGGGGCGTCCGGAGAGGCATCGGGAGAAGAGGGTGGCCGAAGCCGAGGCCATTCGGGAGGTCCACCTTCAGGTGACGAGGAAGAGGCAGATCGAGGGTGCCCTCGATGTGACACCGTTACCGAAGAAACCAAGGGGGCCGAACGAGGGAACCTCCGTGCTGATTCCGGACGATGAGGTGGAGGGGGAGGAGGGACCGGTGAACATTGCCTGCCCTCGGAAGGCCATGCCGTTCATCAACTGTATGATCGATGGCACTCAAATGGAGCTATCAGAGATCGAGCAGCTGTCGATGAAGACGTTGCACAAGAAGACCGGGCGAGCCTTCCGGCTTCAAGCTGCAGTAAGTGTGATAGAAATTTTTGTTTTGTTTCCAAGTGTTTATGGGATCGGCACTTCCTGAACTTTTATTTTTGTAGGCTGACATGGAGATGTGGCTTTGCGTAAAGCAAGCCGTAAATGCTGTCGAAGGGTACCAGAAAAAGTTCAAAGAGGACCGTTCGAAAATCACCGATGCCGGAAAGCTCATTCAGGACGCAGATCCGCGTGCCAAAGAAAATGCTGCGAAGATAGTGGAGCTAACTTCCAAACTGGCGGCAACGGAGCTGGAACTGGTCGGGGCGCAGGAGGCTAAGTCGGCTGTGGAGGTGGCGATGGATGCGGCCGAACGGTCGCATGCCAAGGAGGTGGAAGAGGCGAAGGCGAAAGCCGTTGCTGACTGACCGATCCACAGAGGAGTTCACGTTGCTGGTGGACAAGGAAGTCATGGACCAATGTGACGACCTTGTCTCCCACTTCAAGCGTTACAATGCTGACAAGCGGCTAAACTTGAACTTCCTTCGGGATCCACCTCCGTTGCCAGAGGCCTACAAGGGCGAGAATGCCGAACCTGAGGAGGCCGATGACACCGAGTCCAGGAGTGAGGAAGAAAAGAACCACCCTGCACCAAACGCAAGCAGTGCGCCGAATATGGAAGCCTTGATAAGTGCCGATGCCGAGCTTGCAACTGCGGATGCCAAACCTCCCGCCCCTTGAGCATGTGTAATTTTTTTTTCAAATTTTTTTTTGGGAATGTATATTTTTTGAACATGCCGAATGGCAGTGTGTCAAGACGGATGGCCCTTCTGTGGCCTTTTTATCTAAGTCTGCTTTGCTTCGGTTTAATTTGCTAACTTTCGTATTCTTATATGTGTGCATGCCGTATGTAGAATATCCTTGATATAATATTGCTGTAGGGTAATGTTGTATGTATAGAATAGGGAGTGTATTGAAATAAACCGATTACAAAGGGGACGACCGAAGGTGTGGTCATTTAGACAAAAAGTGATGACCGAAGGTGCAGTCACTTGTAGTAATATTTCAAATGTTCCACGTTCCAAGGGTGGCCGAGGGTATGGCCATCGATACCTCGTAATCGGTAAGTTCCCGGTCGACGGAGACAGTGACGACCTCGTAAGGACCTTTCCAAGAAGGGCCAAGGGTGCCTTCGTTGGAGTCCTTTGTGGCGAGAGAGACTTTGCGTAAAACCCAGTCCCCCACTTGGAACGATCGGCATCTGACGCGAGTCGTAGTAGCGGGAGGTCCTCTGTTTGTAGGCAGCGTTCCGAAGATGAGCCTGGGAACGGTGTTCTTCGACGAGGTCAAGGTTGAGTGCAAGTAGTGTCTCATTTTGCTCTTGTGTGTAAGATGCCGTTCGGCACGTGGGTGCGTTGATTTCAACTGGGACAATGGCTTCGGAACTGAAGGCAAGGGAAAACGGCGTTTCTCCAGTGGACCGTCGGTAGGAGGTGTTGATTGCCCACAACGCCTTTGGGAGCAAATCGGGCCAGGCTCCCTTAGCTGCCCCAAGCTTCTTCTTCAGTGTCTTCTTGATGATCTTGTTAATGGCCTCTACCCGACCGTTCGATTGTGGGTGCGCTGGAGATGCGAAGAACAAGTTGATGTTGAGAGGAGTCGAATTGTTTACCATTATCGGTGATGATTGCGTTCGGGAGGCAGAACCGACAAATAAGATTCTTCCATACGAAATGCTCAACCTTGGCTACGGTGATAGTCGCCAAGACTTCGGCCTCGGTCCACTTTGTGAAGTAGTCGACGGCGACGATGGTGAATTTAAGCTGTCCCTTTCCTTGAGGCATGGGCTGACAATCGGAGTGAGTGGTTCGGCAGGCAATTTCGGAACGGAGCCGAAACGCTGGCAATGATCACACCTCTAGACGAGTGTGGTGGCATCGGTATGAAGAGTCGGCCAATAATACCCTTGCCGTATGGTTTTGAAAGCCAAGGATCGGGCGCCGGAATGGTCCCCACAAGTGCCTTCGTGAATCTCTCGTAAGACGTAGTTTCCTCCTGCGGGGTCATGCATCAAAGCAACGGCAAGGAATGACCACGCCGATAGAGAATCTGATTCAAGATTAAGTAACGTGCCGATCGCGCGGAGAGTCTTGGACTCAGTTTTGTCGTTTGGTAGCGTTCCGCTCGTGAGGTAAGCTCGGATTGGATCCATCCAGCTTGGATCCTGCCGACAGCATGTACCTCGGTTTCGATGGTCCTGCGCCGAGCGAGGATTTCGATCGGCATGTGGCGGCCTACGTTGTCGTCAATTGCCGATGCCAGGCATGACAGGGCATCGGCGTGGCTGTTTTCAGATCTGGGATCTGTTGAACCTGGTACGCGGCAAAGTGGTGTAGCAATCGGCGGGCATGCGTCAAATAGGCAGCCATCAAAGTGTCCTTGGCTTCGAATTCAGTCAGGTCCTGATTAACGACAAGTTGTGAGTCGCTGCATATCTTTAGTTGTCGAGCACCCATTTCCTTGACGAGCCGAAGGCCTGCCAACAGAGCTTCATATTCGGCTTCATTGTTGGAAGCTTGGAATTGGAATCGGATGGCATACTCGATGGTCGTTTGATCAGGGGCTTTTAGCACCAAGCCAGCCCCGCTGCCTTGTCGGTTGGATAAGCCGTCTACGTAGAGAGTCCACAGAGGGATAGATGGGTTAAATGTTCCTTCGGTCGGATGAGCGATCGATGTTGCCGAAGCCGGTTCGGGGGCGGTATCCTCCGGATTTGTCCCCTGGATGTAGTCATTTCAAAGATGAAATCCGCTACGGCTTGACCCTTCTTGGCAGGCCGAGGGTGGTAGTGCATGTCGAATTCGCCGAGTTCAATGGCCCATTTTACCAGCCGACCTGACGTCTCCGGTCTCTTGAGTATTTGGCGTAGAGGTTAATTGGTGAGAACGGTAATCCTGTGAGCCTGGAAATATGGCCGAAGCTTCCGTGCTGAGAGAACAAGAGCATAGACGAGCTTTTCCAGCTCAGGGACCGAATCTCGGCATCCTGCAAGGCATGGCTAGTATAGAAAATTGGAAGCTTTGTCCCGTTCGGCTTGCGAATGAGCACTGAACTTAATGTCGTTGCCGATACCGAGAGGTAGAGAATTAATTCTTCGCGGGGGAGGGGGTGGATAACAGGGGGCGCCCTGCTCATATAGGCCTTAAGGTCTTGGAAGGCGCGATCGCATTCGGCAATCCAGACAATCTGTCGTTTGCTTCCCTTGAGGGACTTGAAGAATGGGGCGCACCGATCAGTAGCTTTGGATATGAATCGGGCCAAGCGGCGACGCGCCCAGTGAGACTCTAAATATCCTTCTATGTCTTCGGTATCTGCATGTTGAGCAATGCCTTGATTTTTTCAGAGTTGGCCTCAATGCCTCTTTGGCTGATCATGAAGCCAAGGAATTTGCCTGAAGAGACGCCGAAGGCACATTTGCTTGTGTTGAGGTGCATGTTGTACCTCTTCAAGACGGTGAACATGAGGGAGAGGTTATGGAGATGAGGATCGGCCGTTTTGCTTTTGACCAGCATGTCGTCCACGTAAACCTCCATTGAGGTGCCAATGAGTTCAAGAGAAGATTTTTTTGACCAGGCGCTGGTATGTCGCCCAGCGTTCTTCAGGCCAAACGGCATGACATTGTAACAGTAAAGTCCTTTGTCAGTGATGAATGCCGTATGTTCGCGATCGGTAGGGCTCATGAATATCTGGTTGTAGCCGGAGTATGCGTCCATGAAGCTGAGAAGTTCATGGCCTGCCGTGGCGTCCACCATCTGATCGATCCTTGGTAAAGGAAAACTGTCTTTGGGGCAAGCTTTGTTTAAATCGGTATAATCTTGACACATCCGCCAAGCGCCGCTTGATTTTTTGACCAAGACCGAATTGGCTAGCCAAATTGGGTAAGTGACTTCCTGGATGAAGCCGATTGTTCGTAATTTCTCCACCTCGATTCTCATTGCTTCGTACCGTTCGGCATCGTAGGCTCGCCGTTTCTGTCGATGAGTTTGAAAGTGGGACAAATGCGGAGCTTGTGACTGATGACACTTGGGGCGATGCCGGGCATGTCGTTGTATGACCAGGCGAAAACTTCTGTATTGGCGCGCAGAAAGGCAATGAAATCGGCCCGTAGTGCCCGACTCAGGGTGGTGCCGATCCGAACTTATCGGTCGGGCTGTGCCTTCGGAAAGCGTGACTGATTCTAGATCTTCAATGGGTTGCGCTTGTGAGGTGACGGCCTCATCTCGAGGATCATCTGGTTTGTCTGTCCCCTGTCGTTCGGCATAGCCATTTTGGTAGTCACTGAGTATGCTTCACGAAGCGTAACTCGCGTCGATTCCTTTGTTGCTGAAACGTAACATGTCCGTGCACTCAACTGATCCCCTCGCATGCATGGGGAACTTGAGGAGGAGCATGTGTGGTGACAACATGGCCTTCATCTTCGTGAGTGACGGCCTGCGGATGATGGCGTTATATGTCGTTGGGCAATCGACTACTAGAAAATGGGTGTAGATGATCGTTCGTCTGGGGATAGTGCCGACGCAAACGAGAGCTGAATACTCCTGATAGGTTCAACCACGTCGCTAGAGAAGCTTAGGAGGGGGTGATATCCTTGTTCAGGTGCCGAGGGTCTATGCCGAGGGCATTGAAAGCATCGGCAAATAGGCCGTTGACTGAACTGCCGATGTCGATGAGGATTCGGCCTACGTCAAAGTCTGAAATGTCGGCTCGTATGATAATGGGATCGGAGTGGGGGAAGATGATGCCTCGTTCCTCTTCCTCAGAAAAGGTGATAGGTTCACAACCGTTTCGTTGGATCTTGTCGTTGCGTCCCCTGCTATGCTTAAGATCTGGGGATGCCGAACGGTGCGAACGTAATTTTTAACAGAACGATTGCTGGTTTCAGCGATAGGGCTCCTCCACTGATCATATTAATCTGCCGATTCGATGGTTTGTCCGATGCTGGTTTAGTGCTCAAATCCTGATCCAGCTTTCCTTCGTTGATGAGGCGTTCGACAATTTTGCGAAGTGTGATACATGATTCTGTATCGTGGCCGTTGTCCTGGTGGTATCGGCAGAATACACCGGTGTCTTTCTCGTTCTGGCGAGGAAGCTTTCTGTTGTTCGGCTTCGGTATTATCTCACATTCTGCGAGGAGGACATGTTCGTAAGTGGTGTTGAGTAAGGTGAAAATTTCCTCTGGCTGATTCTTCTTCGGACCTCTGAAGTCGCTTCGCATGCCAGAGTCCTTGCCCTTTTTGTTGCTGTCCTGCCGATCCGGAAGTGGTCTTTCTGTTTGTTTCGTGCCTCGTAAGGAGCGGAGGCTGGGGTTACCGTTCGGTAAGGAGCCTGACTGATTGTCCAAATTTGCTGGAAATCGATCATAGCTTTGTGTCGGAGGCCGATCGTTCGTTGTGGCCTTGCTTGGTGGGGCCGAAGCCGATCCTTTGGAGTTGAAATGTTCGGCCTTGGTGTGGATAGCTGCCTGCTTCATCAGCTCGGCGTAGGTGGTCCATTGCTCCTCTGGACCAGATAGCGAAGCTGAGACGACCGAAGGCCGCTTTTGAAGGCACCGAAGGCTGCCCTATCGTCAGCCCTCTGGACATTGGGAATATTCGTGGCTGAACCTAGCCGCATATTCCCTTAGGGCTCATCGTCTTGCTGCCGAACGGTATAGAGGTCATCGGCAGAATACAGGCGATCAGTCTGAATCATGAAGTGGTTGAGGAAGGTTTGCTTCAACTAATCGAAAGAGTCAACCGTACCTGGTTCCAATCGGTAGAACCAATTCAGAGCAGCTCGGTCAGGGTGGAGGGAATAATAAACATTGGCCTTCGTCCGTTAGCCCTTTGCAGCCCAAAGCCGACTGGAAGGTATGAATGTGAGTAACAGGATCTTCCACCCCCGAGTAGAACGATATTCGTTGTGCTTGGACCTCTTTTCGTGTCTGAACGTTCGGATGCGACTGGTGAATGGTCCTGGTTGTACCTTTCCCCACATTGGTGTCCGAGCCTGGTTCTGTTCCTCCTCAATGCGGTTCATCTTCTGGATGAGGAGACGGATAGTAGGATCGGTAAAGGAAAGGTCGTCACCGAAGGCTTCCTTTGCCTGATTTTTTATGCCCCGGCCAGCGTGGTGGCCCTGAGCTTCTTGACCTTCCGTTCGGCTGGACTTCTCTCACAACCTCCGGTATCCCGATCGTTTCCTCATTCGATCGCTGGCTATGGCTACGCGCTCTTTTGAAGGTCCTGCCGATCGGTGAGAGATTGTGGTTCCTGGTGAAGTTAAAACGTAGTCTGATTCGTCCGTTTCTTCCAGGCCAATCGGGTCGTACCTTAGCCGTACGGGAGATTTTGGTCCGAGTGCCCTCAGATGTTGATCGTTGAGTTTGGCTTGGATTCTAATGGGTGAAGGTTGTCGCTTTTTGCGCTGATCGTTGATCCTATCGCGGCGGTCGGAGTAGACTTGATATTCTTGGTGTTGCTCCCTTAGGAAGGGTATGAATTGCCTTCGGGAAGCAGATGGTTTGTCTGTGCGTGCCGTTTCTCTTTATCCTGAGCATTGGGCTTTCGCACGCTTTTAAACGACTTCTCCTGCCGAAGCTGCATGGTCTGTTCCAGGCCGTTTTGTAGCTAGGTCGAGTGTGTTTGCTGATCATGCAGCTACCTCTGGGTGTCATCCAGTTTAGAGGCGAGAATGTTGTTGTGCTCCTGCATTCTTGCATTTCCTGTTGCAGAGTCTCCATGCGAGCCTCCAAAGTGTTTGGTCGAGCGGGCGGCGTCTGTTCGCGGTGTGTGAAGCAGGGGAACAGGGTTTGGCTCGCCACCGATGCCGAGGACAGGGCCATCGGTAGGGAGGGCCGAAGATAGATTCATTTTTTGTCTCAGAGTTTTCTTGTTGAGATATGAGTTAATCGATAAGCGATTCCCACAGGGCAGCGCCCGTCTGTTGGCGCTAAAACTGAATAGATAAAGATGAGTGCAACTTACAAGAGATGTAGACGATCCAGCGGATCGATTGAGTGTTAGATGGAGATTCTTCCTGTCCTTGGATGCTGATCCTGAATGGAAGAAATGTGAAGCTCGTGAGGTCTATGGAACCAGTGTGGAACCAGCCTAAGACCCTCCGATGTTGAAGTAAGATTGTTTCTGAGAGCTCTTGCTGTTGACAATATAAAAATATATAAGTCAAGCTGAAAAGTCTTACCCCTGTATTGTAGTGAAGGGGCCTATTTAAAAAGGGCATTTTGTATGCTCTTAGTACTTATTTTCGATGTAGGACTCGTGGGAGGGCCCTATGAGGTTGACACGAGTCCTTAGATATTTCAGGCGGGTACTTCGAGGTTGATTTGCAGAATCGGTAGGGGGTACCGATTGTAGACTCTGATGGGCCTGTAGCACCCGTTTGCTGTTTTGAGACAATATCATCGGTAAAACGATGCCGATTGTTCATAGCCTTGGGCGCTTGGGGAGTTTCTCTGATCCACGTGTCAATGGATGAATGGAGGGTCAGGTATGGTACAAATATATGTAGGCTACGAAAGTCCTTGTATGGATTAAAGCAGTCTCCAAGAGCGTGGTTTGGAAGATTTGTTACATTTATGAAGCGTCATAAAGGTAAATTGACGGCTTTAATTATTTATGTTGATGATATGATTGTGACTGGAGATGATCAGGTAGAAATACAAAGTCTTCAGAAGTATCTGGCTTCGGAGTTTGAGATGAAATGATTGGGTGATTTAAAGTACTTCTAAACATGGTATCTTTCTATTCCAAAGAAAGTATGTTTTGGATTTACTTGTAAAACTGGGATGTTGGATTGTAAACCAATTGATACCCCAAGTGAGCAGAATCATAAGTTAGGGTTATATCCTGATCAAGTTCAGACTAATAAAGAGCGTTATCAATGGCTTGTGGGGAAGTTGATTTATTTAGCTCATACTCGTCCTGACATTGCATATGCAGTAAGTATAGTAAGTAAGTTTATGCATTCTCCTAGTGAAGATCATATGGAGGTTGTGACTTGTATTTTAAGGTATCTGAAAGTAACTCTTGGCAAGAGGTTGCTGTTTTCCAAATATAGTCATACAGATGTGGAAGGGTATATGGATGCTGATTGGGCTGGTTCAGACCACTGATAGGCGTTCTACGTCTGGGTATTTCACGTTTGTCGTGGTAACCTTGTTACTTGGAGAAGTAAGAAACAAAAGGTAGTGTATCGATCTAGTGCTAAGGCTGAGTATCGTGGGATGGCTCCCGGTGTATGTGAGTTACTGTGGTTGAGAAAATTGTTGAGAGATCTTGGTTTTAGGCCCCAGAAACCCATGGATTTATATTGTGATAATAAGGTTGCAATTGCAATTTCCCATAACCCGGTGCAACATGATCGTACAAAACATGTGGGGGTTGATCGAAAATTCATTAAAGAGAAGTTGGATGCGAAGATTGTTTCCTTCCCGTTCGTCAGTTCTAAGTATTAGTTAGCCAATGTCTTTACAAAAGCTGTTTCTTCCAGTATCTTCCTCAACTCGCTTGACAAGTTAGGCATACACGACATCTTTGCTCCAACTTGAGGGGGAGTGTTAGCGAGATTCTTGTGTAATTAGGAGATTTACTTCCTAGTATATTTGGATTCTATTTATTTCCTTCTTCTTTTTATAGATATTATGTAATTATGAGTTTATCTTATTTCCTATATAACCCTACTAGGGTTTTGTAACCTTGTATTATAAATACCTCATTTTGGAGAATGAAATACAATATGAAAATATTCTACCCATATTGTTTGACTATGTAGTGGTACTCTTTTTTCTTGACCGGATTTTCCTCCATTTGGAGGTTTTTAAAGGCAAAGTTTTAATGAGGCCACACTTGTTACAATACTAAAGTCCAGTTTTTCTTTTTGTACTCTGACATTGTTGTTTCAATGAAGTTATCTCACTTTGATACCAAAAAAAAAAAACATGGGACCCCTTTTTTTAATACTAAATAGTATAGCCATACGGCTGTACTGTGGTATTTTTTTTTTTTTTTATAAATAGTATAGCCGCAAGGCTTGACTACGGTATTTTTTATAATAAAATATTAGTATAGCCACACGGCCATACTTGTTTTACACCTACCCGATTGGCGGGTCCCTCTTTTTTTTTCCTTAAATAGTATAACGCGCGGCCATACTCGGGTATTTTTTTAAAATTATTTTTAAATAGTATAGTGTTGTGGCTATACCGTTTTTGACATGTGGGTCACTATTTTTAAATAGTATAGCCGCGCAGTTATACTATTTATAATTTGGGCTCCTATATTGGGCATAATAGTGAATCTCTTATTAAATAATTAGGAAGTCCAAGCTAAAATGACAGGACCCGACCCAAATTCCACTTTGGAATCCGAGTCGAACCCTGTGCCCTGCCCGACACCTGGCGGGTGCCAACACAATTGACCTTATTGCCCTTCTAGTTAAAATTTCAACTAAAACTGGGTTTGACTTCTGCCGAAAATTCGGCAGAGTCTCCCTTGTAATTAGACCCAACCTAATATTACACCTGTCCACAAGTAACCAAAATACACACCAACTGCCAGCATGCAAAATATTTACATTCTAACAGTAAAACAAACATACTAGGGCAATATCAGAGCTCTATACAGAAGGTTACAAGAAGAAAATAATTAAACAAGACCTCTACATCGTCAAGAGGTGTGGCGGAAGCTGGACTCGGCCCGGTAGTGGCGCACTGACACACAACTACTGCCTGGGGGCGTAAAACATTGAAAAGGGTGAGTGGACCAAAAACAAAGCTTTAGAAAATAACATATGAACATACTAACCCCTCTGTAAAAACAGTTATAAAACTAAATCATTTCTTTTTATATATAACTCGTCCTGGAATCCATGCATTCATATTTATATCTATAGAATCATTCAAATACTTAATCAAATATAAATCTTAAAAGCCTTGAAATCAACTATAATCTACCACCTAGGTGTACCCATTTAGAAATCCGTCAATTCCTTTATAATCCGTCAATTCCCTTCTTGTGCCACCAGAGTGACACATTCTTGTTGTGTAGATTCAGCTGCACCAAAATTGATTCAACTGCATCATCAACTTGTGATACTCGCAAGTGCACGAGCCGTTGGTAGTTTAGCATATGTAAGTGCGAGGTCGATTCCACAGGGATTGGTGATTGAATGATCCAATTCGATTTTCCTACACAAAACAGAAATGAAAACAAAAGAAACAAAAAGGTTTTGTACACATTTGAGAACTTGAGAATTTGGAAGAGAAGGTGTTTGGGAAGCTTTGAGGATGTTTGAAAGAGAAGAGAGATGTGTTTGAGAACTTGGAGGATGTTGAGAACTTGGAGAATGTTAAAGAGAATGGAGAAGTGTTTGAGAACATTGAGAATTTGATGAAGGAAGGAAGAAGTGTTTGAAGAAATTTAGAAGAAGAGAGGGCATGGAGACTTTGGGAAGAAAATGTGTTTGAGAGCTTCATGGAATTTTGGAAGAGGAAGGAAATGTGTTTGGGAAGCTTGAGGATTTTGGAAGAACATGTGTTTGAGAGCTTTGTGGATTTTGGAAGGGAAGAGAGATGTGTTTGGAAACTTAGAGAAGAGAGTGTTTGAAGAATTTAGAAGAAGAGAAAGGAAAGGTGTTTGAGATTTAGTACAAAGAAAATTTGGTAGAATGATCTTATTACAACAATTGAGAACTACAAAGGGAAACTAAGAGAATTTGAGGGAGAGAAGGGAAGGGAACTCTAGAGAAGTGTTTGAGAGCTCCCCCCCTTGGGGTGTTATTACAAGCTTAGAGAACCTCCCTATTTATAGGCCTAGGAGAAGTAAAAATCTGAATTCAATATGGCTAATGCATACAACACTTGTTTTATAAAATCTGAAATGGTTGATGCACTTGTATTAGAAAATCTAAATTGGATGATGCACTTGTATTAGAAAATCTTGAATGGTTGATGCACTTCCCCAATAAATCCCACCAGCAGCCCTAGCTCATCTTCATGTCACCATGATCAAGCTTCCAACCAGAAATGATAGCTCATGCCTAGCTCACCATGACCAAGCATCCAACTAGCACATGCTGAGGTCAGCATGACCAGCAACTTCAAGGGCTTACAACTTGGGCTTCTCTTAATCAAATTAGGACTTTAAGCACTTGAAATTGAAGTTCAGAATGTCTTCTTTCCAACCATATGTTATTTGGGCCAATCCAAGGTCGGAGGAAGAAGTTAAGGCCAAAACAAATTGCTAACTCATTTTCCGCGCTGAAAACAATCCATCCTGAGCATGACTCTGTGTTTGCTAGGTAACGGACTCCAGATTTATCCAATGGGGCTGAATTTTGGATATATTATAGTAAACACCCATTGGAACAAATTTCATGAAGAATGCGGCCTCATCTGAGCTATGTTGGTTGCTGAAACAAAGCTTGCAATATGACCTACGGAACTGGACTGGCAGGGGGCTGTAGCCATAATGAATTTGTCTTTTAGCTCTTCATCAATTCATCCAAATTAGGCCTTAACATGCTTGAATTGCATGAATTATATTCTCCAAAGCCATCATTGTTACCTAAAGCTCAATTAACTGAAAGATAAACACAAAAAGGATTAAAAGCACAAGTTTAACTCAAAAATATAACCAAATCATAAGCTAGAATGGTAAGAAATAATATACAATTATGAACCGATCAAATACCCCCAAACCTAGATTTTGCTAGTCCTCGAGCAAAACAACACAAAACAAAGTTAAAAACAAAACTAGAAGTTAACTAAACCACTTTCGTAGGTAACTCGATTGCATTTAGCATATGCAACAAGCCTTTAAACCTCTAGGCATCCCTAGTAGGAGGAGTTGTGTCTCCTGAGGGTTTAACAAATACAATACCCACAAACGTTTTTCTAACTCTACAAAACAAAATGATTAGAAAACTTAAAAGATTGTTAGTCTTTAAGCAAAACCAAAACCAAAAACAAAAACAAACATAATTACATTAACAAAAACGAAAACGAAAACAAAACACAAAAAAAACAATTACAAAAATAAAAAGAACTCAAAACAATCTTTCCGAACATTTTCTGAAGAGAAATGACTCATGCACATGACTTAAACATTTTAACAATAAAAGCTCAATTTTTAGACATTATTTACAAAGCGGCAAAGTTCTAAACACAATATGCTCAAAGTGTAGTAGTGTGATAGCCAAATACAACAAATTCCCCAATCTTAGTTTTCACACAATTTCAAAAATCATACAAAGCATAAGTTCAACTTCAAATCTCACCAAAGTTGTCCTCTCACAAATGAATCACTCAGAAGAGGGCTATAATGGACTTAACTCAAAAATAGGAAGATGAAGAACTTGCATTAATATGATCTCAAGAAGGATGCCAAACACTTAAAAATAGAAAAATGAATGCAATTCAACCATATGACATTTAAGATCAATTTAGGTCTTTAACATAGGTTGTAATTGGGCCAAGGGTGTAAGGTGAGTAAGAAATGAAAGGTATGGATAATACAAAATCCAAGGAACTCACAATGTAAGAGCATAAAATAATTATTTACAAGACTTCGAATCATCACGATTAGATTTTTTTTTCTTTTACATGATCAAAACTCCTTATACCTTCATTTACATTGATTCACTCCTTTCCTTTAATTCAACAAACACCAATTTATTTTGAAGGCCCAAAAAATGAAATTTCATTCAACCACCACTTAACTTTTTTCTTTCACCAATTGTGTGATTTTTTTTTTTTTTTTCGAAATGTAACACCTCTTCCCAAACTTAGCATGAAAAACACATCCAAATTAAAGCTCATGAGTTCCTTAGAAAAGGTAAATATTTGTTTTTCGGGCTAAGGCGAGGAAATAAAATTGGTAAATGAAAGAAAAGGTTTACATGTAGGCTCAAAATGGTTAACAATGGAAAATCATACTTAAGCATGCATAAGGTTAGCTTGAAAGGCACAAACGATCCAAAGAATGCCTTAATATCATTTCTTTAAATGTCATGAAGTCAAATTGCACAAGAATGAATGACTTTTAAGTGTTCAACCAAATCAATGAATAATGAGATCAAACAACAACTTTGATGACAAGAAAATAAGAGTACATGTATAACACTCATGAATTGAAGGACAAGGCTCAAAAGCTCACTTTATATGGTTGGTTATATAAGTCTAATTTATGCTTCTTACAATTCTTTAGATCATGCAAATCCTTTAATTGGAAAATTATGAAACAAATGACAAGTGTAAAGAATGTTTCAAACATATCATGTTAGAACAGTGCCAATTTTTTTTTTTAAAAAAATTAAATAAAGAAAAAAAAAACACTAAAATAAAATGAAATACAATTTTCATTTAAGTCATGCAAACATTTATCACAATCTCATCAAATGTTGTTCGGAAAGTGACTCAAAAACAAAACAAGACTCAAAATTTTAAAAAAAACACAAGCAATTTTTTTTTTTTTTTTTTTTAAGACAAACCAAATTTACTTGCTAAACTCCAATACCCCCAAACCTAGAAATGAACATTGTCCTCAATGTTTAAAAATTAGCTACAAGCAATGTCATAACAAGAAATGAAAGGTACTAAAGTAAATATAAATCACAAAACACACAAGAATTAAAATACACTAATAAAAGAAAATAATTACAAAATGAAAAATTACAAAACAAACAAACAAACAAAAAATGAAACAGTAAACCCTAATCACACAATTCTGAAACCCAAAACAAAAACAGCCCAAAGCCCAAAATGAAATTATCCCAACAACGGTAAAACCTGACCCAAAATGAAATCCAAAACCCACACGTTTCTTTTTTTTTTTTTTTTTTTTTTTTTTTTTCGAAACGCGAAGGCGGGATTTCTGAAAAGAGATAATGTGGTCCTTGATGTTTCGAGCAGAGCGAGACACGTGTTGACAAGTAGAGGCACCGTATTTTTCACAAGCGGAAATTACGGGCTCATGGAAAGGCGCAAAGACTTTGTTGAACGCGTTCGTTCAACAAAGAAAAGTCGTGATAAATGAGTTGGGTACAATTGGAAAACGCGAAGGTTGTGGGACTTGAGGAACGCTAGAGATTCAGAAAATGGTTAGACGCTGCAATGGCTAGGGTTTGTCAAAGACTATATCTATAAGAAAGAAAAATAAGGGGAAAAACAAACTCAGAAAAACAAAAGAGAAAAGAAGCAAGAAAAAGAAAAAAGTGAGAAATCAAATGGCCTCTTCCTACCCATTTTCGTTGGATCTCAACCTAGCTCCACCGACTCAGACATGGGGCCAAGCAGCGGCACCAGGTATGGGTACCCTACTTTGCCTCCGCAAGGGGGCCTGTGACTGTCAATGACTCAATACTCCTGGACAACGATGTTGCCATTGGAGTTGGTAGAAATTTAGTGACTCCTAAAGATATACGTGTGTTCGGGACAAGGGATGACAACCGGGTCACGAGTGATGCCCTGGCACTGAGCGTGCAGAGTACAGCATGTGTTGCAAGTTTGGGTCATCGCCTACTTGCGAAGTCCCATGAGGTAGAGATTCTGAAAGGTCAGTGAGCGGCGGAGCCAAGTATGGTTGAAGAGTGTCAGAGTGCTATAAAAAGCTTGAAAAGGGAGAGGGCAAGGATAGTGGAGGTGAATCGAAACCAGCTAGAAGTATTACGGGACGAGAATAAAAACCTAACAAATATGGTAGAGTTGTATTCTCGTAACATGAGAAAGCAGCTGGAGGACCTAGACCGACCAGGTAAACGCAAGCAAGCAGATCGTGAGAGTAGTTATGCTCAAGCTAAGATTGCGATCTTTGGGGGCTCAAGTGGTGAGCCCCAGGAGGCTGTGCGTGAAGCCCCGGAAGAGGACAGCCAGAGGGCCAAACTCAAAGCTCCTATGGTCGAGACACCTAGCGCTGAAGAAATGATTTCTACTGTTTTTATTTTTTGGTTGTTTTTGTTTTTGTTATTTTTGTTTCATAAATAAAAGAGTAAAGTTGCAGAAGGAAAAAGAAAGAGACAAAGAAAACACACTTCCCAACTAAAATAAAACAAAGACGACAAACGGAAAAGAAAACACACTTCTCAAACTAAAATAAGACAAAGGTGATAGCCGAAAGGGAAAAACACAAAACACTAGAAAATGAAAGTAACGGGCAAAAACATAAAACACCCGAAAACACGGAAAAAATAAAATAAAGTAAAGTGAAAGTTAATGTGCTCCCCCTTGAAGCGATTAGGTCGAGCATGCCCGGGAAATCCGAAGTGGTGTTGGCTCTCTCTCAGTCAGCATATGCCTATTTAAACAACATCTCTGCAAGCGGATGATACCCAGCATTTCTTCCTGCAAACTCAAGGAAAAACATCAAAAAATTCAGAAGCAAAACAAATGGCATCCTCATGCACTCACCTTGATGATCTCAACCTTGAGCTATCCCTTGCACCACCGAATGCGCAAATAAGGGCTCGTCCAAACCCTGTCTTCCCAAACTCCACATATCATCACGGTACGGCCTCAAACTTTGCTGAGGTAATACCTAACTTTTCTGAGGCGGTGCCGAACAGAGCAGTGCTGCTGGGCAGCATGATTGGCAGTAAACTCACATCGGCAGATCACCTGCATGTGGCACAGAGGTCCGACAAAGCTGCAGTGGAGGAGTCCCACAATTTAACGGTGCTCCATGCGGTCTCAGCTACCAATTTAGGCATGCGATTGTTGGCGAGAACACGGGAGTGTGCTGCGCTGAGCGAGGAAGTAGCTTCCTTAAAGGCTATGGTGGCGGACTCCAGAAGCGGCTCTCCTGTGCCAATCAGCACGTGGAAGCACTCGGAAAAAGAATGAGGACCATGTGGAGCTGCTGAGATTCTGCAAGTGCGAGACAATAGAGGCATGCCATGAAGATGAAGATGAAGATGATGAAGAAGATGAAAATGAAGAAGAAGTTGTTGTTATTGTTTTTTTTTTTGTTTTTTTTATGTTTTTTATGTTTTTGTTTTTGTTTTTGTTTTTATTTTTGTTTTTGTTTGTAATGCAGAATTTTGAAGTGAAATAAAAATGTGTTTTAACACTTAGAAACTAACTAATCATACCACGTAAATAAATACATAGACTAACTTAACAAAACAAAAACAAAAGACTCAACGAAAAAGAAAACAAAGAAAATAAAAATAAAAAAAATAAAAAAAAGTAAAAACTTAATTTAAAAACACACGAATATACAAGCAACTCACGGATGACCAGTTAAGGGCCTCGAAAAAACACAGCCAGGGGATCGGGAAGGTTGGAGGGGTCACAATGGTCCCGCTTAAAACCCAAACTTCTTAGACACCGAAGGTGTCGCCTAAAGAACTCCTAGACACTGTATTGATGGAAGTGCTTCCTGGAGTTACCATAAGTCAGCTCATATGAAAAATCTTTTTTAATTTTTTAATTTTTAATTTTTATTTTTATTTTTATTTTTAATTTTTTTAATTTTTTATAGAAAAGAAACAGAAATTTAAAATAATAACAAGTAAAGAGAAATGATTGAAATGCTCCCCCTTGAAGCGATTAGGTCGAGCAGGGATGCACTTGGAGGTCGCGACTTCTCCCACTGCTCCACACTTCCCATTCTTATGATTGAGGTTGCCATCTTTCTCCATTTTTATTGAGCTATTTAAATTGCTAGAACAAGCACACACACAAACTTGAAACAGAATTAAAAGGATTAGGAAATAAATAAAAAAGAACTAAAAAAAACGAAAATGAAAAATCAACACTTCCATGTTTCAAAGTAACAAGCAACAAAGTAAATCAAATTAGCTTATGGAGTTCGTTCTTTCTCAAATATGATTATCCATATGGTGTGTGGTTTTAATCAAGTATTCAGAAAAAGCATTTAGCTATGGTGTTTAGTCTAAACACAAATTCCGAACCCATTAAGAACAAGAAGAACAATAAAGAACCAAGTAGAATTTAAACATGGTGTTTGTCTTCAATCCAAGGTCGGAGGAAGAAGTTAAGGCCAAAACAAATTGCTAACTCATTTTCCGCGCTAAAAACAATCCATCCTGAGCATGGCTCTGTGTTTGCTAGGTAACGGACTCCAGATTTATCCAATGGGGCTGAATTTTGGATATGTTATAGTACACACCCATTGGAACAACTTTCATGAAGAATGCGGCCTCATCTGAGCTATGTAGGTTGCTGAAACAAAGCTTGCAATATGACCTACGGAACTGGACTGGCAGGGAGCTGTAGCCATAATGAATTTGTCTTTTAGCTCTTCATCAATTCATCCAAATTAGGCCTTAACATGCTTGAATTGCATGAATTATGTTCTCCAAAGCCATCATTGTTACCTAAAGCTCAATTAACTGAAAGATAAACACAAAAAGGATTAAAAGCACAAGTTTAACTCAAAAACATAACCAAATCATAAGCTAGAAGGGTAAGAAATAATATACAATTATGAACCGATCAATTCTCGAAGGTCTCGGTGACGCAAGGTCAACCCAAACCGCAATCTCGCAGGATTCAGGGGACACTAGGTCAACCTGATCCGCAATCTCGCACCTCACGGTTCGGGCATCCCCGTAACTCATGGGGCAGTGTCAAGCATGCTGACCTAACGGAAGGCACAGGATGTCCGTCGACACCATTAAAACCGAAGGCAAGCTGGATGTCCGTAGACATCGTTATAACCGAAGGCAACCATTTAAATCCGAAGGCAACATATTATCGAAGGCAACCTTTATTAATCTTGGGTACCTATGGTGGTTTCTAAGAAAATATGATTTTAGAAAAGCTAAAAAGAAATAAAATGAATTCTTATTTATTTAAGAACTTTGCTGCCATTTAATCTGTTATTTAATTAGATTTTCCTTTTTTCCTATATCCCTTAAGGATATCCCACTCGGCAGCATATAAATTGACTTGCTTAAAAGCATATAATAATTAAAACATATAAAAGCGCTAAATCAAGCTGTTAACACTCTGATCAATGAATAACTTATTCAAGATCAAATAATAAGAATAAATTGCATAAAATCATTTATAAAACAAAAAGTCCACTCAGATACTCTGAGCTAACTGGACCCTTTTGAAGGTCCCTCCTCCGGGTCACCTGGTGCCCGGGTGCCTGAATAACCAACACAATCTTTATTAATAACTCTGCTAGGAAAATAATATTAAATTAAAAACCCTAACCCCCGGCTCCAAAAAGTGCGTGCATCACTTTAAAAGTCATTCCTATGCCCACATTAGCTTTTCCTCTCAGTGGACACGCTTTAGAAGTACCTCGGGACTCAAAAGCGATAAAGTCCCTAAAAGTCAACTCGGAACCCCGTGGGGTCCACGACCTCAGAATTCTAATCTGATAATTCCTAGAGGTTCCAATCTGCCTAGGACACATGTCCTGAAAATATGGTCTCGAATTCGGACGGTTGGATTGCTCACGATCGCACGATCGGATGGACAAATGATTTCCCTTAATCCTAACCCTAGGGTTGGCCTTTTCGGAGTATCCGGGACTCCGATTGATGATCCGTCGAATCCTACACGATCCTAAAATTACCTAGATCAACATACTCCAGTTTGACTACGATCCAACGGCCGGAACGTATTGAACCGGAAAACGCACACTATGCGAGATCCGTTCGGGGTTCAAACGTTATCCGAATTGAGATCCGCGAATTCCTACGCGCTCGTGAGGACACGAGGATTGTTCTGGGACTAATAGTGGTCCCTGCTACCTGGCCGCCCACGCGCCGGCCGGAAAATGGGTGTGAATAGTAAATTTTGGCGGCCGGAAAATCTCCAAACCGCCGGCCCAAACTCCTATCCTAGGTAATACACCCTATTTGGAACAACTTTTGTTCTTGGACCATGGCCAAAAAATGACTGGAAGTGACTGAAACGGAGCTCTCAAACTCGGCAGAATTTCAACTCGAAATTTAACCTGTCAAACCTCAAAATCTCTCCAATCCTACCCAACCATCAGCTAGAGTATGAAAATCAGTTGAAAAACCATACCTCATTTGTCCGATTCGGTGAAGAATTGAGGGAGAACTGAGGGTTTGAAATTCGGAGAAAAACCAGCCAAATCCGGGCTGTTTCCGGTGGCTGTGGCGTCGGCGGAGTCGGAGGATGGCTCGGCTGAGTCGCTGCGGCGGTGGCGCCACTTCCTTGGCCGGTCTGGTGGGTTGGGGTGGGGTGTGTTGGTGGTTATGGTGGTTCGGAGGTGGCTGGAAAAGAAAAGAATAAAAGGGAGGGGAGATGGTCGTGAGGAAGAAGAGAATGAGGAGAGAGGAAGAAGAAATCAGATTTTAAAATCTTAGTTTTTTTTTTTTTACTCGTAACTCCTTCAATACAACTCGGAATTAAATCCACTACGTGTCTACGGACTCGTTTTGTCGTGTTCTACGCAACGGTACAAGTAGATTTCCAAAATTCTTCCCGGTCAAAAATTCAACTTAAAACCAAATAAAATATTCTGAGGGTAGTTTAGTATTTTCATTTATTAAATTATTAATTAAATAATAATTAAGGTTTGGGTTGTTACATAAAAGGTTACTAAATTATTTTGAGGAATGAAGGAGGAATTTCAAGCAATGAGGATATTGGCAACGTCCCTGTCAAACTAATCAAAAAGTCTAAGCTAGGAGATTACTAAATGAATTCTGAGAAATGAACGAGAAATTTCAAAGTAATGTCCTGTCAATCCCCCATTTATTCAAAACTTGATTTGTTACCCTTTTACTTTTGCGCTATTAAATTTCTACCATAAATTGATTAGATGACTGATTTTCCACACAATAAAATAAGAATAAGTACTTCCTTCCTGCACAAGTATCTTCTCCAGTTAATTATATGGTTAGAGCAGGAGGTTTTTTTGTTTGGATAAGGCATGTGGCGATTATTGTGACTATTTTGGGTGACAATGGTGAGGGTGACGCTGCCGACCTAGTCCTAGGAGCGACAGTTGTTAGAAATGTGCCCTAAGAGCCAATACATTTGATGTAATCTCCTTAGAATACATTTCGTTATTGATACATAAAGGGCAAACTAATTTGTTATCTTTTACATCGTGTAAAGAAACAAATGTCCAGGGTATGCTAAATAAGAGATAAAGTAATCTAAAGAAGATTAGATTCATGAGACCTTTAATCTCTAACTGTAGTATCCCAAAATGTTCCTAATCATAGGTTATCAAATGGGCATTGATAAACCGTCAAGATTAGCACATATTATGTATGCTCAATTGGGAGGATGGTTGGTCTCAAACCATTTGTGTAGTTGACACTAATACAAGTATGTGGGTGCTCATTAGTGAATGAGTACACTAACGCGAATAACCGTAGTTCTCGTATGGAGTATTTATCTATATGTCAAACGAGAACTCATAGTTGCAATAATGCAAATTAGTCCTTAGACCTGAGGCATCATGGTTGTCCTGTGATGCGTTATTGATCTTTGATAGCTCTTAAAGGCAAGCCGTAAAAGATTTGTCTTAAGTGTTGTTGGGATCTCTTAATTCATCATAGGGGCATGTGAATGTACAATAAGGAATCTCTACTTTTGATAAAGAATGAGAATGTTTCAAAATGTGATTCAGTAAATCTTTGGCCAAAGTATTTTGAGCTTGATTTAGAAAGTTGTTCTTAATCATGTTCTTTTGAATCACATGAGGTTGTAAATCATATTAGGGGTTTGACATAATCAATCCGTACCCTAATAATATGATTTGAAACATTGTATAAGAGAAGGACCGTATTGCATTGCAATTCCAACTGAATAGGTTCTTCATCTATTCTGGTTAGCTTGGGTAGCCTTGATATATTGCTAGATGTCACTCTTGGCTTGTGGAAGTCCTAGGATTGATTGTGATCGATCCAAATAAAGGAAGAATTAAAAAGGGGTTTTAATTCTAGTTGGTTAGAAAGAGTTCTAATATTTTCCCACTGCCTTGCTAATTAGAACCTAATGGATCGCACACCTTAAATGGTTAACTTTGAGTAATACAAATGAGAATGAGGAAATCAATTTGATTGATTTGATGTGGATGATTTACTACGTGTAAAACGTATTTGGGCCTCGGTAATAGTTAAGGAAAGTCCAAATGGTTGGGTATCAAGCCCAAGGGCTTAAGACACCTAAACATTATGGTTTAAGTGTCATAAGGCCCAATTTTGGAAGCCCAATGAGGTTTGGCCAGAAAATGGTTAAGTGAATGTGTATGGGAATTGTTTCCATAAGCTCATTAACACACAAACACAATCCAACATCAACCAAATAGGTTTGGGAGATCAAAGAGAGAGAAAAGGAGAGTTTTCAAGAGTGAAATACTTTCATTTTTCAAAGTGGTTTAGATTGAAACCAATCTTGAGAATCTTGCACTAGCATCCAAGTATTCTCAAGATACTTCTTCTCATCTCAAGGTTCCATTGGTGTGGAGACTTAGAGGCCATATACTTTTGTGGCTCACATGGAGGAGAAAGATCAAGGAGCAAAGATCAAAGATCAAAGAGGAGATCAACAAAGAGGAAATCATCAAGAGAAGACCAAACACAAATTGGTTCATATAATTGCTTCAAGGGTAATTAGATCTTATCATTTCTCTTGAATTTTCATTTATGAAAAACATATCAATGTTCATGGCTTAAGATACTTGGAAGAAGTTTTGTTTTTGATTTTAAACAACCACCTTAGACTTCCGCTGCGATTAATTTGATTAAATGCATGTTTAATATTCAAATGAACTTTGGAAAAATGTTTTGAAATTCCTACAGCAGTGACGTCCCTGTCATATTTCTTTCATGAATGATATTATAGTTTAGTTAGTTTATATTAACTTTAGTAAACTGGTTAGGAAGTCCAAGTTAGGAGATTATTAAATTATTTTGAGGAATGGAGGAATTTCAAGGCAATGAGGATATTGGCAACGTCCCTGTCAAACTAATCAGAAAGTCTAAGCTAGGCGATTACTAATAGGAACAGCTTTGATAAATACTGATAACTCTTGGATGGAGTATTAGAACAGAAAAATCCATTAGATAATAAACTATTGGTGCTAAGCCATCTTTGGCGATCAGGGTTGGCCATAGGGCGAAACATTAAATGAGGCCCTTAGTAAATAAGAATTTTTTTTGCTCATGCCGTTAATACTAACAACCTTCTCTACATATGTCATTATTTTTCACTCAAAATAATATTTTTAATTAGAAAAAAAACATTATGTATTTCCAAATTTACCCTGGCAGAAACTAAAGACAAAGCAATTCCTACAAGCTGTCTCTCTCATCCCCCATTTATTCAAAATTTGATTTGTTACCCTCATACTTTTGCGCTATTAAATTTCTACTGTAAATTGATTAGATGACTGATCTTCCACACAATAAAATTTCTACAATACTTTTGGCTGTAGATAAGGCATGTGCAATGGCATGTCACATTGCTAGCAACAAAAAACTTACATGTAACGGGGATATAACAGTTTTGCTATCCCCAATTAATAATACAATGAAATATAGAAAAATTATCCTATATGTCATTGCATTATTGGCCGGAGATACATGAGAGTTTCTCTTTGCTAGCAGATTCTGGTGTAACTCGGATTTGGGGCTGACCCACAAAGAAAAAAACAATCAAACGAGTTAACGTGACTTTCTGATTAATTTGAAAGACATGTAACATCATAATTCGCATTGGAGCAGCATGCACCAAATAGTCAATTCCATTTCATTTTATATCTTAGGACTTGCAGACTTATTTGGATATCATTTTCCTTTTTGTTTTGTTTTTGTATTTGTACTATATTTCATTTATGAAGACTGAGTAAGCATCACCAGACTAATTTGCCTTTCTGCTATTTACACATTTCATATATAGATGAATGCAAGGGCCCTAATCGGTGTACGATGCCTAATATTTATAATCCCAACACATGGAAATTTGGTTTCACTACAATATGTGAGAGAGGAAGAGAGAGGAGCAGTCGGGGTGGTTGTGGTTGTGGTGATGGCAACTGGGAAGGGATTAGGCCTGGAAAATGGGCCAGGCCGGGCTGGCCCGGCCCTAAGAGGTGTGAGCTCAAGCCCTAATTAGTAACAGGCCTTTTCAGCCCTAAGAAGTGATTGGGCCGAACCGGGCCAGCCCTATGTCAAATATACAAAGCCCAGGCCCTACCCATGGGCTTAACATTTTCGGGCTTATGATAGGGCCAATGATTCGGGCCTATTTAGCCTTATGAAATGGGCCATTATTTTATGCTTTATTCAACTCCATTTGTTTTTTATGTTTGAAAACTTCATCCATAATTATATAATAACAGATTAGAGATCTACACAACGGCCTTCTGTCTTTTTTTTTCCTGTTAAATTTTTGAATATCGTGTGCACGCCGCACACATTCTGTCTTCTGGGTAGAAAACTCATTTGCACTTCCTTATGTACAGATGCCCACTCTCCCTTGTTTGCCTTTGGAATGAGTAAAAGCCTTGTTCATTTCAACTTTCAACAAAAAAAAGTTACTTTCAACAAAGAAAAGTTGGTAAAGCAACTTTCTTTCGTTCAAAACAAAATTACTTTAAGACAAAATATAGCAACAAAGTTGTACTTTAAGACAAAATATAGCTAACACACAAAGGAATAGAAATATAAAAATACACTACGGCACACAATGAAATACTACATATAATATAATTATAATTAATTTAATTAATTAATTATAATCGGGCCGGGCCGGGCTTTTAAATGGCTTAGAAATGAGGCCCAAGCCCTATATATTAGACTTCAGGCCGGGCTAAGCCCGCCCATTAGGTCGGGCCGGGTAAGCCCACACATCAAAAAATCGGACCGGGTTCGGACTAGCCCATCGGGCCTGGGCTTTATTTCCAGGCCTAGAAGGGATAATGAGGTTGGAGAAGGGGAATTGAGGATTTTTTTGGTTTTAAAGTATTATTTTTACTTTTTATCGTTAAATTAAGTTTTTTAAAAGACAATTTTTAATTTTTAATTTTTTTTCTTCACACATGGCACATAGTTTGGCAAAATAGTGGGTCCTATTAGTGCCACATCAGCATTTTTAATGGAGTTTTTAACAGACTTAACGGTGAGAGACAAAGTGAGACACAAAACATCGGTCAAGGGGGTAAAATTGGTCACTTTAACTTTAAGGGGGTTTAGTGGGAATTGACCAATATTTTAGGAGGCACTGTAGTATTAAGGTGTCCATCTAATAAACTTATTTAAGGAATCCCTCAATGAAAGCTCCCTATAATCCAAGAGATCGGGACTATATATATATATATATATATATATATATATAATATATATATATACATAATTATGTCATTGGAAACAGAGTCATACAGAGAAAGTTTCTGTAATAGTTAAAATAAAGTTTCAGGTTATTATAATATTGCTAGGTAATCTGTTATCTTAATTTCGTCTCATGGAATATTGTACAATATGCATAGAAACAACGCCAGAATTATATTCAATTTTACAGAAAACCAGAATTTAATAGTGAGAAAGTTTCCCTCCTAGAGCATTTACGAGAAATATTGTTTGTAAGCTAGAAATTTCTAAACCATAGCTCTCTCTCTCCCAAAACACCCTTCTAGAGCCATTTTCACTTTGAGAAACCACTGGTCTTCCTCCCTTCTCCCCTCTCTCCCCTCTTCTCTTCCTCCCTCTCTTCTCTCCTCATTTTTAGAGACAAAAGGTTTTCCCTTTTTTTTTTTTTTCGTTTTGTTATGATTTTTCTCCAACCATCATAGGCGACTGCATCTCGGCGTAAGATCTCCACTTGCATTTCGGTGTCGGATCTCCACCACCATATTTTTTGCGGTTTCTTTATGTTCGGAATAAGTCACATAGACTCTTTGGGTTCTCTGTGTAGTTTTCACCTCTCTTTTTGTGAGAGCTTTTCACATCTCCTTTTGCGAGAGCTTTTCACCTCTCTTTTGCGAGAGCTTTTCACCTCTCCTTTGTGAGAGTTTTATTTGTATTGTTATGCCTTGGTTTTTTCAAGCTTGATCTCTTTTTGATTATTCTGAGTTTGCAATCTTAGTTGCCTATGCAAGAGTTTCTTCGATCCTGCGTCATCGTTAGTGGAAGCACACCAGATTATCTTCATTTTGATGCTAGACTGTTCCATTATTGTAATGGCCCTTTGTGACTAGTGACTTTTTTGACTAATTAGGGGTGACGATAGTGAAGCTACGGACCTAGTCCTAGGAGCGGCAGTGACGTCCCTGTCATATTTCTTTCATGAATGATATTATAGTCTAGTTAGTCTATATTAACTTTAGTAAACTAGTTAGGAAGTCCAAGTTAGGAGGTTACTAAATTATTTTGAGGAATGAAGGAGCAATGTGAAGGCAATGAGGATATTGGTCGAGACTAATCAGAAAGTCTAAGCTAGGAGATTACTAAATGAATTATGAGAATTATGAGAAATGATCGAGAAATGACAAAGCAATGTTCTACAAGCTGTCCTTGTCAGTCCCCCATTTATTCAAAATTTGATTTGTGATCTTACTTTTGCGCTATTAAATTTCTACTATAAATTGATTAGATGACTGATTTTCCACACAATAAAATTAAAGAATAAGCACTTCCTTCCTCCACAAGTATCTTCTACAGTTAATTATATGCTTAGAGAAGGAGGGTTTTTTGTTTTGTTTTTGCTGCAGATATGTGGCAATGGCATGTCAGTGTGCATAGAGTTCACGTCACCTTACTTGCAGAAGAAAAAAAAAACTTATATGTAATGTGGATAACACTATTTTGTTATCCCCGATTAATAAAACAATAACACGTGGAAAATTTATCCAACACATCATTGCGTTACTGACCGGAGATAGCAAAAAATATTATCCCTGTTACATTAGAGTTTCTCTATGCTAGCAGAGTCTGGTGTAACTGGGATTTGGGGTTGCCAAAAAACAAAAGAAAAAATCAAATGAATTAACGTGACTTTCTGATTGATTTGAAAGACATGTAACATCATAATTCGTATTGGGACTAAGTCATAATTCGTATTGGGACTAAAAGTCCAAGTAATGCCAAGTTGATATGTTGTTCCATATATATATTGGACCCAAAAAAAAAGTCCATATATATATATATATGTTATCAGTCAAGTATGGCAGCTACAATATTAATTAATACATTATATTGTAGACAGACACATGATTTAATATTAATAAATACATTATATTATATACAGACAGATGATTTGTCACATTGTTATTGCCTTATTGTTTTTTCTTTGGAAACTGCCGAACCCTATCTCAAAGGTACCTCACCTTCTCACAAAAACCCCCCATGTAAACTATATAGTTAGTAACCAACTAGGTCAGATATAGAGAGAAAGAGGAGGCAAAGGAATTAATAATGTCAATGCAATTGCTAGGTCATCACCATATGATCATGTTCGTTTTGTTGTTTTGGTGCAGCATAGCTACCGAAACCAAACCAGCATCGTCATCGGAATTAGCTCCTCCTATAGCAAAGCTTAATTGCATGACGCACTGCGGAATTAATGTCAGCATCCCTTACCCTTTCGGCATTGGACCAAACAAAGATTGTTACTTTAATGAATGGTTTCAGATAGACTGCAACGAGTCTACTGGGCACAAGCCTTTCTTGAGGCGCGCTCAAATGGAGGTGCTCAACATTTCTATTGATGGCACCCTTCAGGTTAAAAGCCCTGTTACTTTCTTCGGCGCTTGCAAGGGAAAGGAAACTCGCCAAGCCCCAAATTTGACGGGAAGCCCTTATGTGTACTTGGACAGAAAAAACATGTTCACGGCAGTCAGCTGCGGCCGTCTTGCTAACATGACATCAGATGAGAATGTTGTTCGTGGATGCAGTTCAACTTGTGACGATCAGATTACAGATAGTGCTACTTATCGCTGCGGTACCCTTGGAACTAACTGTTGCCAAACTACCATTCCTCCAAATATCAGCGTTTTCACTACTGAGATACAGCAAAGAGATCAAATTGATGGTTGCAACTATGCATTTCTTGTTGACCAAGATTGGTTTTTGAACAATTTATCAAGCTACAGAGCTATCCAAGGAATGGACAGAGTTCCCGTGGTGCTGGAATGGAACATCAGCTTAGACAACACTTCACACAAAGCATTTGAAGGATTTATTGGAAGACAAGTAGATCAGTATGATGGAAATTTCTTTAATAACGACTCAACACCCTATTGCGAAATATATAATGCCACTACTTCTTCGACATACAATCAGTCAAGCGTTCATTGCTTCTGTCCGAGGGGCTTTCAAGGAAATCCTTATCTTCTCCAACCTTGTCAAGGTACGTACGTAATTAATTAAAACCCTTCCATCCCGTTATCCAAGCTTCGTTCTGGGATGAGCCAACTTCACCATTCATCATCATGTTCATTTGTCTTTCTGTTATTATATTTCAGATATTGATGAATGCAAGCTTAATCGGTGTATGGATCATGTGACTTTGATGAATTTCGGAGGCAGTCCTATATGTGAAAATGTCGCCGGTGGTTATACATGCTACTCAAATGTAACCAGAGCTACATGTGACTTTGGTGGAGGTGTTTGGCGTTGCTACTACAAGCCAAAGCCGCCTCTGCCCTCTCGGGCCTATCGAATCAGAACTGTTCTTTTAGGTATGTTCTTATACTGTTTAGAGTTCATTATTATTAATATAGACCAATTCCATGCTAAAATTGTTGGGAAAAACCCTTGTACTATATACTTATTGAATCTAGGCTCAATTATTATTTATGTTCTATGCCTATTTTGGCCTTGAAGATAAATAATGAAATCAAATTAAAAGTACGCACTACTAAACACTTATGGCTAGAATAAAAAATCATATGTTACCTCATATACACCATATATATATTTTGTGTGTCTCTGGATCCTCACCCTATATATATATATATAGAAATTCGCCTATGCGGCCTTCTATATACACACGTTGGAACTAAAAAATATATATAGAAATTTGAATTTAGGTGGTGTAGAGTTTTTTTTTTTTTTTTGGTGGAAGGGTGAAAGACTTTGGGAAAAAACTGGTGTAGTTTTGTATTATAAATGGTTATTGTGCAATTAATTTCACAATGAATGGAAATTTTTTTTTTTTTTGGGAAAAAAAAGGGGGATATAATTGCGGGTAAAATAGGCATTCAGAAAAGTCAACCTATCTAGCTCAAAAAATCATCTAACAAATTCATCATGGCCATTAATTCAAAATAGATATAAACCCAAAAAAGGGGTTTAAATCAGAGGGTTAGAAAAATGCTAGACTTACCACATTTTTCATATCACATTCATACCACCTCTCTAATAGAGATGGGCCCCATTGTATTGGTGGGCCCCACCTCTATCAGAGATGTGGTATGAATGTGGTATGAAAAATGTGGTAAGCCTAGCATTACCTTTTGGGTTAATATCTAGTTTTCTATTTCTTTTGATTATGAAAGCAAGCTTTTCTCAAAATAAAGATGATTTCGAATTTCGGAAGTAAAAGTAATTGCGGGTTGACCTTCGGATTTCACTTTGTTGGAGAATGCTGTAACTTTTTTTATTTATTTATTTTTTCCCACATCTTAAATAAAAAAGTAATTCGGAAGAAAAAGTAATTCCAAGTATACTTATATATACGCAGGTGTTTTCATGGGTCCCGGACTATTGTTGCTACTCGTGGGTGCATGGTATGCATACAAAGTCATAAAAAAAAGGAAAAACATTAAACGCAAGGAAAAGTTTTTCAAACGAAACGGTGGTTTATTGTTACAACAACAATTATCATCAGGTGAAATCAATGTTGAGAAAATCAAGTTGTTCAAATCAGAGGAGTTGGAGAAGTCCACTGACAAATTCAACATTGATAGAATTCTTGGTCAAGGAGGCCAAGGTACCGTCTACAAAGGAATGTTTGCAGATGGAAGAATCATTGCGGTAAAGAAGTCTAAGATAATAGATGAAGGTCAACTTTCAGAATTCATCAATGAGGTTGTGATTCTTTCACAAATAAATCACAGAAATGTGGTTCAACTTTTGGGTTGTTGTTTAGAGACGGAAGTTCCACTCTTAGTTTACGAATTCATACCGAATGGAACCCTTTCCCACTATATTCATGAGCAGAATGAAGACTTTCCACTTACATGGAAAATGCGGTTACGAATTGCAACAGAAATTGCAGGAGCTCTGTCGTATTTACATGGTGCAGCTTCGTTTCCTATATATCACAGAGACATCAAATCTACCAACATACTCTTAGATGAGAAATACACAGGAAAAGTTGCTGACTTTGGAACTTCAAGATCAATTGTGATTGGCCAGACACACTTGACCACCGTTGTACAGGGCACATTTGGTTACTTGGACCCTGAATACTTCCAATCAAGCCAATTTACGGAGAAAAGTGATGTCTATAGTTTCGGAGTTGTTCTAGTTGAGCTCTTGACCGGACTACAACCAGTTTTTACAGTAACCGGGTCACAAGAAAAAGAACACAGAAGTCTTGCCACTTGTTTCATTATTTCGATGGAGGAAGACCGACTATTTGACATTCTTGATGCTAGGGTTGTGATGGAGGGCTCCAAAACAGATATCACAACTTTTGCGAACCTTGCAAAGAGGTGCTTGGATTTGAATGGAAGGAACCGCCCCACTATGAGAGAGGTCACGGCGGAGTTGGAGGCCATTCAAATGTTGGTTGAAAAATCTTCTAATGCTCAACATAATTACAATGGGGTTCAATCTGCTATAAACGACACAAATGAGTATTTGGATGTTGTTTCATATTCAACAGAGTCAGCCTCGGATGCGGGCACAAATTCAACACCTGATGAATTTTGACGATCATCTTCTGAGACATGGTAAACACTTGGGTCTTGTAAAATATGTTTAATTTGATGCTGTACACTATTATATATGTTGTTTTAGAATATGATGTTCTGTAAGGTAATGTATGCTACGTACTATCAGTAATAATCTGAGAAGTAAAGATTCAGTGAATGAGCATTGGTTTGTTTAGGGTGAGAGAGGGTTTCTTGAGAATTCTAAGAGTTTTGGTGTCTAAGAGTTTATAATGACTCAAGACCCTATTGCTTTATGTCTAATGACATACAATAATCCTTCAACGGTCAATTGTTATTGTCCATTCGGCTATGAAGGCAGTCCCTATCTTCTCCAAGCTTGTCAAGGTAATAAATCTTCTAATGCTACTAACATGCAAGGTTCAAAACATGACCCAGATCACTGTAAAACACTTTTTCTTAATTAATATTAAATGGAAGAGAATGAAGCCGTCAAACATTGCTTGTCCTTTCCTCAGTTTCTTGAGGCATTTCATCGAACAACTTGTCCTCGTTGTTAAGAAAAATATCAGATCCACAATTGAGCTACTATGTACACAAAATGCTTGTAATTTTATTTTTCGTTTGATAATTGCACTTTATTTATAAATAGTAATTAATACATAAATGAAAATACTTATCTCTTACTTTGTAAGTAGGAACTCCTACATTTTTGTCAATGGTTGTATGACGTGTGTAGAAGTTTTTCTTTTTGTGTTTTTGATGAATTATTTTTGCAAATGCGTCAAACTATGATATGCACCAAGTATGAGAATCTCCTTCCAGGGAAGGAGGCAAGTAATATCCATATAGAAATATAATTCTTATGTTTTTTGTTTTCCTTTTGGCGTTGGCTAATATATTCCATTTCAGATATTAATTGATGAATGCAAGGTCCTTAAGGAAGGAGTGTTATAATGCTGACTCTCCAAAATACGGTTTTTTTTCGGCCATGGAACATTAGTAACGCTTTATGTGAGAATATTGTTGGGGGTAACATACGCTAGCTCCACTCAAACGAAATGGTGGTTTGTTGTTAGAAAAACAATTATCATCGGGTGAAGTTATAATGAGAAGTCCACCGACGATTTTAGCATCAATACGATTCTTGGCCTGAGAGGTCAAGGTACTGTTCACAAAGGTATGCTGGCTGATGGAAGAATTGTTGTTGTGAAAAAGTCTAAAATAGTGGACAAAAGCAAACTTTCAGATTTCATCAATAAGGTTGTAATTCTTTCACGAATCAACACAGAAATGTGGTTCAACTGTTGGGTTGTGACAGGACCCGCTCCGAATTTCTCGGAACCCGAAACGAATCCTGTGAAACTTCCGGCGTCACACCGATGCTGGGCCCACTTACTAAGAATTTAGCCTCTTTTCTCAAAAAGGATTAAGGGCACGAGACTTTCTGCCGAAATTTCGGCAGAGTCTCTCCTATAAATTCAACATTTCTCAAAAATTCCAACCTGCATAAAACACATTTAACAATACCAACCGGCAGCATGCACAATATAGTCTCCTGTAAATCACGTAATAGGCCTCCGGCCTTCAATAGTTCGAAACAGAACCAACAATGTTCTCAAATCAATTAACACATAACCCATGTAATTAATGACCTCAAATAACTTCACCAACACCACAGAAATCGTTCAACCGGATTCAAATCCAACAATTACCTCAGAATCCAATCACATACACATAATCGATCAAACCTTTTAAACACATTAATACTTCGCGGCTGCACCTGGTGAGACCCCAGGCTGCCTATGTACCTTTGGACAAGGGATCAAGCCACACGTAGTTCTCATGTCAATGGTCACAAGTCCGATTCCGATAAAACAAAATAAACTCATTCTTAATCTCTTTCTTTATATCAGTTCAAACCCCACAACCATACTCTATCCAAGGCGTATGTACAATGAACACATCATCAAATTATTCCTTTTATAACAGTTCAATCCCGCAACCATACCCTTTCCAAGGCATATGGTGCCAAACAACACTGCCCAAATATAGGGCTTATATGTTCATACATGTACAGGCTCACAAATCTCAAACCAGAATCAAAACCACATATACATATATGTAATATGTATAACAAGAAAAGAATAATTATATATATATATAATTAAATACACCCACCTCTCACCATCATCATGTACCAGGGGAAAACAATCCAACAAGGGATTGTTGACTAGCTCACAATTATCAGCCCTCAAACGGACTATGTGGCTAGGGACGAGCCGTCCAACCGGGGGACTAACTCTCAGCCAGCACGTACGGACGGAAGAATCAAGACCCGTACGCCTGAAAACAGCCCTACGCGCGCAAACTACCGAATTAAAGGTCTACAGCAACATCCCGTCAAGGATGCCCCGGGTTCCGTCATATCCAGACCATATCCACAATTTCCATGTATCGGTATCCAAGAGGAGGTACATGTGATGTTGCACATCATGTCCTGGGGAAAACAATCCAAGAGGGGATTGTTGACTAGCTCACAATTATCAGCCCTCAAACGGACTATGTGGCTAGGGACGAGCCGTCCAATTGGGGGACTAACTCTCAGCCAGCACATACGGACGAAAAATCAAGACCCGTACGCCTGAAAACAGCCCTACGCGCGCAGACTACCCAATTAAGGGTCTACAGCGATACCCCGTTAAGGTATGCCCCGGGTTCCGTCATATCCAGACCATATCCACAATTTCCATATATCTATTTCCATGTATCTCAGTGTTCATATCCATTGTTTCCAAGTATCATCATCCAAGGGGGGAGGTACGTATGATGGTGAAGTTCTTTATCCTTATATAAATATTATAAAGTAATATTCCCTTCCTTAATTCAATTTTCCCACAATACTTATTCATAGTATAGCTAATAAATTCTCAAACATATTCTATATCCATGGGGTATCTAGGGTAGTGCAAATAGCACTCTAACTAACATTCCAATCTCACAACCACATCCCAAGTACCCCACCCATATTCAATAAACATAGCACTTTCTCGAGTATTGTATATATATATATATATAACTCGAGATACTAGGATATGTCAAAACTCACATATATTACAAATACTTACAAAGATATTAAATTCAACCATTAAATATAAAATGAATTTCAATAAACCATTACATTCATACGTAATACTTCCATCACAAAATCATGCCATTTATTTCCAATAATCATAACCGAGTCCCAAGACTCACTTTCACAACCCAACAAATCGAGTATCCCCCATCTATAACAAACACAAAGAAAGACTAAACACTCTAGAAGACAAACGTCCACTGAAATACTAATATTCAAAACCGGGACCCTAGACTCTCTCACAAGGTTATCCTAATAGTTTTCGAAGGGTGAAACAACCTCGGAAGACTCATGGTCAACCGAGATTCAAACTATCCAAACTTGGTCAACCGGGCCCGCGGGGCCCACAACCCCCATTTTACGATCCGAAAATTTATATAGGTTCCACAAGGTCTAGAATACACATCCTGCAAGTTTGGTCCGGATTGGACGGTTAGATCGCTCGTGATCGCACAATCGGACAGTTAACGTAAAACACAAACTTTAACTATTTAAATCGGGGACATCCGGGCTCCGATTCCCGATCCGCGAATTCCTACACGATCCTAGAAATATCTAAATCAACATATATTAAACGGGAAGCAATCCAACGGTTCTAACATATCGAACCCGGAAATCACACAATATGTAAAATCCGTTCGGGGTTCAAACGTTATCGAATTGAGATCCGTAAAATTCTACGCACTCGTGACAACCAGGAGATCATTTTAGGATAAAAATGTCTCTCTCCTATAGTGCCCACGCCACACGGGCCGACAGCACGTGGGTGTCCAACGCGATAACAACTCGCCGGAAAAACTTAACATCTTGACTCCAAACTCCTACCTTAGGTAATACACCTAATTTGGAGTCACTTTTTTCTTGGGCATACCCCAAAAAGTGACCGGAAGTGGCCAAAAATGGAGGTCGAAACCGGAAGATTTTTCAATTGCTTAATTAACTACCATAACACAGAAATTTCACAATTCCTACCCAACCATCAGCTAGAGCACGTCAAGAGGTTAGAAAAACATACCAAAATCACAAGATTTGGTGCCGGAAATCACCCGAACGAGCTCCGTGAAGTTTTGGGTAAAAGGGCGATATTTCTCGATATTCCGGCAAAAACACAGCGATTGGCGGCGGGACCTGGCTGGGGTGGGAAGAGGACGGCGGCCCGGTCATTTTGGTATCGGCCCCGTGAACTTTGGTGGCCGGACGTGGTGGTGGCGGCCCAAAACTGCTCGGATGAACAGTGCCAGGGGAGGGGGTCGATGTTCGGTTCATTTTTACACATGATTTTTCATGTTATTCACCTTTTATTTTGAGTTAGTTCTTGACACTTCATTAGATTCCACAATAGAAGATATCCAAGCTCAAGCTTTGAGAGAAAGGAACATCCGAATAGCTGTGTCTACTCCATTGCCTCTCCCATTCTCACCGTTTTCATCATCACCAAGCTCACCAAAAGTTGAGTCACCTCCACCTTCACCAATGGCAGCCGAGGCTGCTAATGCGGAACTTACTATGCAAGAATACTCTTCACCACCAACAACTGGACAACCATCTTGCATAGTATATCCCGCAACCACTTTGGAAAACTTTGAGTTGAAACGGGCACGATACACATATTGCCTAAGTTCTTGGGAAATCCTGGAGAAAATCCTAATGCACATATCCTAGACTTCGAGAAAATCCTAATCTTGCAACATTTGTTCCCAACCCAAAGGACAAATGAAATTCGAAGTCAAATTACAGGAATTCTGCAAAGGCCGGGAGAAAGCTTCCAGGATTATTGGGACCGTTTCAAGAAACTCCTAATCACTTGTCCGCATCATAACATACAAGCTTGGCTTTTAATGCAACACTTCTATGAAGGACTTTTTGAAGCGGATCAAAGTAATGTGAATGCAGCTACAGGAGGAACTATAATGACCAAGCCTCCAGGCAGAAGTGCGAGCAATATTTGAGCTTATTGCTGCAAATGCTCACCAATATAATTCAAGGCAAAAACCAGTTAAGAAAAAGGGGAGTCCTATGATGTAAGTACCCTTTCTAGTATGGAAGCTCAGATTGAAAACCTAACCAACATGGTGAAGAAATTGGCACCAGGATCATCCAAGGTTTGTGCATTTTGCTCCACAATTGGTCATGACACTGAGGATTGTCCCTTGGCACATGAGGAAGCAAATGCAGTGGGCTCATTTCAGAGGAATCAGTGGCCTAAGAATGATCCTTTCTCACAAACATACAATCCGGGGTGGAGAAATCATCCGAATTTCAGGTGGAGTGACAATTCGAATGTTCAGCAAGGGCCATCCCAACCACCTCAAGGCCAACAACATACTCGTCCACCTCATGGTCAAATGCACTATTACAATCCACCACAACCACAACCACCACCTAACCAATCAAGTTCAAATCCATCTCACCCACAATCTACAGGAAAATCTTTGGAAGAACTTGTTGCTTCAATGGCTAGAAACACAGATAGTTTCATCACTGAGACAAAAGGCTATATGCAGAGGAATGACACCCACATGCAGAAAACGGATAAGGCCATTGCCAATCTAGAAAATCAAGTGGGGCAAATTGCTATAGCTTTGAGTCAAAGGGAACCTGGTATGATGCCTAGCCAACCAGTGATTAATCCAACTGGGCGTGAGCACGTTCAAGCAGTTACCTTGAGAACTGGTAATGTAATTGGTAAGGTTGATAATTCTGAAAATGTGATTCAAAATGATGATGAGATGCAGGTTGAACAAGTGACTGAGCCTACAGAAAAGGATGAAACCAACAAGGAGAAAGATAAACATGCAGCTTCTTCATCCGAATGGATCCCAAAGCATGAACTTGCAAGAAGGGCAAGAAAGGAGAAGGTAAGTCGTGAACCTACTGATGAAGATATCTTACGTGCTCCTTTTCCTCACAGGTTGATGAGTTCCAAAAAAATTCAACATGCCAAGGAAATATTGGAAACCTTCAGAAAAGTGCAAGTCAACATTCCTCTCTTGGATGCAATCAAGCAAATTCCGAGTTATGCAAAGTTCTTGAAGGACCTTTGTACCAACAAGAGGAGATTCCAAGATCATGAAACGGTTGCACTAACGGAAGAAGCTTCTGCTGTTTTGCAAAGGAAGCTCCCTCCCAAATTAAAAGATCCAGGAAGTTTTACAATTCCTTGCACTATTGGTGATAAATTATTTGAAAAAGCTTTACTTGATTTAGGTGCTTCAATTAATCTAATGTCTTATTCTGTTTTTGAAGCCCTTAATTTAGGTGATCTTAAACCAACTTCTGTCAGCATTCAATTGGCAGACCGATCAGTGAGATATCCAAGAGGAATCTTGGAAGATGTACTTGTGAAAGTAAATGATCTCATTTTACCAGCTGACTTTTTGGTGTTAGAAATGGAAGAAGCTCCTATTCCGGGTGCGGATCTTCCATTGATTCTTGGCCGCCCTTTCATGGCCACTGGAGATACTACGATCAGTGTTCGACAAGGAACATTGACAATGACAGTTCAAGGAGAAACGATAATGTTCAATGTACTTGATGCCTTCAAACTCCTTAGTAATGAACATGAGTGTTTTTGTATTGATACATTGTGTCAAATGGTGCAAAATACTTTTAATAGTACTCATGGTACCGATTCACTAGAAAAGGTGTTGACTCAAAATCCTCAAGTTGTTGAAATTGATGACGATGAATTACTTGAGGCTGTGCAATTCCTTGATGCATGTCCAGCCATACCACGTAAGTACACTCCTAATTTTATACCTTTGCCAGTCAATCCTGAAAAGCTTGTTCCTTCTCTTGACAGGGCACCTGAGTTAGAGCTCAAACCATTGCCATCCCACTTGAAGTATGTTATTTAGGTGAAAACAGAGACATTGCCCGTGATTATTGCTAGCAATCTCAATGAGGAAAATGAACAGAAGTTGATGCGAGTGTTAGGAGAACACAAGGGAGCAATTGGTTGGAGTATTGCGGACATTAAGGGAATAAGCCCAACAAGATGCATGCACAGAATTTTATTGGAAAATGATTCCAAACCCACAAAAGATGCTCAACGTGGGCTAAATCCAATTATGACAGAGGTAGTCCGAAAAGAAATCCTGAAACTATTGGATGTGGGTATAATTTATCCTATTTCTGATAGCAAGTGGGTAAACCCGGTCCAGGTGGTTCCTAAAAAGTCAGGAATAACGGTTGTAAGAAATGAGGAAAACCGAGATGGCGTGTTTGCATTGATTATAGAAAATTAAATACCGCCACCCGTAAAGATCATTTTCCATTACCATTTATTGACCAAATGCTTGAACGACTTGCAGGTCACAGGTTACTCCTGCTTTTTGGATGGCTATTCAGGATACAACCAAATTGCCATCGCTCCTGAAGACCAACACAAGACGACATTCACATGTCCCTATGGCACCTTCGCCTACCGGCGTATGCCATTTGGATTGTGTAATGCCCCGGCCACTTTCCAACGATGCATGATGAGTATTTTCTCCGATATGGTAGAAAAATTTATTGAAGTATTCATGGATGATTTTAGTGTGTTTGGTCATTCATTTGATTCATGCCTTAACAACTTGTCTTTAGTTTTGCAAAGATGCCGGGAATGCAACTTAATTCTCAATTGGGAAAAATGTCATTTCATGGTACAACAGGGAATTGTTTTAGGTCATGTGATTTCCAGTCAAGGCATTGAGGTTGACAAAGCCAAAGTAGACGTGATAAGCGGTTTGCCACCTCCCACATCAGTGAAAGAGATCCGATCCTTCTTAGGACATGCCGGGTTCTATAGAAGATTCATAAAAGATTTTTCTAAGATCTCTCGACCACTGTGTAGCTTGCTTGCCAAAGATGCAGATTTTGATTTTAATGATGAATGTTTGGCAGCTTTTCAAAGGCTCAAAACTCTTCTCACAACTGCACCTATCATTATGCCTCCAAATTGGAATTTACCTTTTGAATTAATGTGCGATGCATCTGATTTTGCAGTTGGAGCTGTTTTGGGACAAAGAGTTGAGAAGAGATTGCATGCCATATATTATGCAAGCCGTACCCTTAATGATTCTCAGTTGAACTATTCAACTACTGAGAAAGAGCTTCTAGCTGTAATTTTTGCTTTAGAGAAGTTTCGTTCGTATTTGATAGGCTCTAAAATAATTGTTTTTACTGATCATGCAGCTTTGAAATATCTCTTGGCAAAGAAGGAAGCAAAACCAAGATTGATACGATGGGTTTTGTTACTCCAAGAATTTGATATAGAAATCAAGGATAAGAAGGGATCGGAGAATGTGGTAGCTAACCACCTTAGCCGATTGATCACCAACTCCAATACCGAAGAAGACACTTTTCCTCTTCGTGAATCCTTTCCTGATGAGCAACTTTTTGCATCAATTTTCTTGCAACAGGAAATATACCAAGGGACTTGTCAAGAGGTCAAAAGGACAAATTACTGAAAACCACCAAGTCCTATGTGTGGGATGACCCATATTTGTGGAAGTATTGTTCGGACTCCGTGATTAGGCGATGTGTTCCCGAGAACGAATTTCAGTCTATACTCACATTCTGTCACTCGAATGCATGTGGTGGCCACTTTGGAGCCAAGAAGACAGCATTAAAAGTTTTGCAAAGTGGATTCTTTTGGCCAACCTTGTTCAAAGATGCCTCACAATTCTGTCTATCTTGTGATAGGTGTCAGCGAATGGGTAACATTTCATCTCGAAATCAAATGCCTTTAAACCCAATTCTAGTTGTTGAAATATTTGATGTTTGGGGCATAGATTTCATGGGACCATTTCCTTCATATTTTGGAAATCTATTTATTCTACTTGCGGTTGATTATGTTTCAAAATGGGTGGAAGCAATTCCAACCAAATCTAATGATTCGAAAGTTATTCTTAGCTTTCTTCGAGCAAATATCTTTTGTAGGTTTGGAACACCAAGGGCCATCATAAGTGATGGAGGATCCCATTTTTGCAATCGATCATTTGAGACCCTACTCAAGAAGTATGGCATAACCCACAAGGTGTCCACCCCCTATCACCCTCAAACTAGTGGGCAAGTAGAGATTTCCAATAGAGAGGTGAAGCATATATTGGAGAAAACTGTTGGTCCTACTAGAAAGGATTGGTCTATGCGACTTGACGATGCTCTATGGGCATACCGAACTGCTTACAAAACTCCAATCGGTATGTCTCCTTTTCGCTTAATTTTTGGAAAACCTTGTCATCTACCTGTCGAGCTTGAACACAGGGCCCTTTGGGCAATCAAGAAGTACAACTTCGACATGAAGGAAGCAGGAGATCACAGAAGGTTACAACTGAGCGAACTGGATGAGCTTCGCAATGATGCTTATGAGAACGCAAAAATTTACAAAGAAAAAACAAAGGCGTTTCATGATAAGCATATCATTAGAAAGTCGTTTGAAGTAGGGCAAAGAGTATTACTCTTTAACTCTAGGTTCAAACTCTTTCCAGGTAAGCTTCGTTCCCACTGGGCTGGCCCGTTTGTAGTTACTAATGTCTTTTCCTATGGTGCAGTTGAAATCCGACCAATAGGCATAGGAAAGGAATTCAAAGTTAATGGGCATAGGTTGAAAATCTACCATGAAAATGCTTTGAATCAAGAGGATGAAGTGCTCTACTTCATTCATGCACCTACTATGGTGAGAACTGAGTTGGGAAGGTAAGTCCTTAATAAAAATAAATTTAATCTATAAAAATAAAAAATAAAAAATAAAAAAAAAAACCAAAAACGACCGGTCGTACATGTTTTGCGACCGGTCGCGAGTCGAACAAAATAAAAATTTTGATTCTCCTCAAAACGACCGGTCGCTTTTTCCCAGCGACCGGTCGCTCTTTTGGCATTTTGAAAAAATCGTTTCTGTGTAAAACGACCGGTCACTATGCACAAGCGACCGGTCGCTCTACCTTTAAATTAGATTCTGCTCGAAAGCGACCGGTCGCTCATTAACCAACGACCGGTCGCTGGTCGCGATTTTAGTTCAAATTCGTTTTATCTGGAAGCGACCGGTCGCTCATTAACCAACGACCAGTCGCTGGTCGCGATTTTTGCCCTTTCCGTAGCTTTTTCTTCTTTTCTCTCTTCTCTCTCCCTACTTTCTTCTTATTTTTCCAGACCTCTCTCTCTCCCCTTCGACTTCTCTCTTCTCCCTCCCTCTAAATCACTCACAACCCACCCTAATCTAACCTCAAATCACACTTTTCTCACTTGATTTTTCGAGTAGAATCCGTTTTTGGCATCTATTCCTTGAAATTTCAAGTGTTTTCATCAATTTTGGAGAATTTTCAGTTAGGATTACTATTCACTCAAGGTAAATTTTCGTTTTTTTTCTTTGAATTTCCTTTGATTTTCTTACTCTAATTGCTTTTCTTATTGCTTATTATTGTTTCTAACTTGTTTTTCTTTTGTTTTTGTTTTTGATTGTGGTTTGTGGTTGTGTGGTGTGATTTTGCTCAATTGGAGTATGTTTTCTCACTCTGAATCTTTTTCTTGATCATTATTGTTGTTATTTGTGTTTATTATTGTCTCATTACAATTGTGGTTGAATGTTGGGATTGTGGCTTGCATTTTGAAATTTTGGCATAAATGGCATTGTGATTAATTTTGTGGCATTGTTGAATTTGTGCATAATTGTGGTTGAAATTTTGGTTTTGTGAATGCAATTCTGGCATTTTGGTTAATTTGGTGGCATATTGCATGTTTGGGAATTGTGGCATGATTTTTGTTGTTGTCTTGCTTTGTGCATATTGGTTTATTTTCTTTAGATGTCTAGAGCTAGAACCGGTAAGAAAAAGGGTGCATCTTCTTCCGGAAGTGCACCTCAGCGGAAGAGGCCATGCTCACTGCCACTGTGGTTAGTGAGCGTAACCTCGATCTCAGTCCCTCCATCCAAACCGCTGGACTTCTTCAAGTCCAGTACCTTCTTAGGGACCGTAACATCTTACCCTTAGCTCGCATCTATAAAAAATACAATGAGTCTGTTGTGCGAGATTTCTATGCTGCTTTCCCTAGTGAGGAGTTTAGACCTAATGAAAATGTGCCCATCAAGGTAAGGGGCAAAAATTTTGAGTTATCCCCCTCCATTATATCTGAGGTTCTTCACATACCTAGGCGGGATACTTATGAGTGGAGACAATATCTGCATAGAGATTTTGAGATGCAAAGCGCAGCTGAAACCCTTTTTATGCTGACCCTGCTGCCTTTGCATCTCAAGCTAAAAAGACTGTCCTCATTCAGGGTAAGTTGACACCCTACTTTGCCATCCTGTGGAGCTTTGTGCGCCACAACATCTATCCATCCGGCCAACGGTCGGAAATTCCTTCAGGAGGGGTCAAGTTACTTAAAGAGTTGCATGAGGGAACTTTTTCCCTGCCTATCTGTGAAATTATTTTTGAACGCTTGAAGGCATGTGCACGTAAGAAGAGCATCATTTATTACCCTTGCCTTGTTAGCATGTTATGTGAGCGCTCAGGATTTCGGGCTCGCTCTCCTGATATATTTGTTGAGCCCATGGGTCCCATTTCGGACACTTCTGTGTCCAGGAGCATTTCTCAGAGGCGCCATGCACCTGCACCAGCTCTCGGTGCCGCCCCATATGCCACCGCCACCGCCACACAGGCCGGCACCACCACCACCGCCATTCCCACCAGCTCCCAGGATCGACACTTCTGTTTGGGACCCCAGTCATCAGGCCATCTGGGACATGCAAATGATGCAATAGCAGCAGATGCAGCTCCAGGATTAGCGAGATGCAGCATATGAGCACTTCCATTGATGCCATTTGGACGCACCTCCTGATGCCAGGTCATCCAGGGACCTCTGCACATGTTGATGGTGATGGTGATGATGGTGATGATGATGATGATGATGAGACTGATGATGATCAGTAGTACTTTGAGTTTTGTACCCTTTTGAATTTTTATTTTTATTTTTCGTTTATTTTGTTTTTGGGTTTGATTTTCAAACGGTTATTAATTAGTTTATTTCAACTTTTACTGTTAGTTCAACTTTCGTTTGTTTACTCTTTCTTTTATTTTGTGATTATCCATCCCAATTTTTCTATATGGCATTGTTTAATCTTAAATCTCAATCAGTTATAAACAGTGTTTCATATAAGTTTGGGAAGTGTTTTCAATTCATTAATGCACAAACAGGAATTTGGCTCAAATGCTTATTCATTTCATAACATGTGATTACATACACAAATGTGAAAATGCATACATATAATTCCTAATCACATGTTCATTGTTGCATTTCTGAGCCACCTGAGGCTTCTGCTAATTGCCTTTCTCCGCTCGCACTTGTAGAATCTCCAGCAGCTCTACATGGCCCTCAACCTTCCTCTCCAGTGTTTCCACCTGCGGTTCGCACTGTGGAGCCGCTTCTCCAGGTCCGCCACCTGAGCTTTCAGGGCCGCCACCTCCTCAGCCAGTGCTCTGCACTCTCGTGTCTCGCCGTTAGGCGCATACCCAAATTAGTGGCCGAGACCGCGTTGAGCACGGTCAAGTTGTGGGACTCATCCACTGCCATCCTGCTCTAACGCCTGTGCCACATGCAGATGGACCCTGCAGCTCTAAGTCTCCTGGCAGTCATGCCTTCCGGCAATCCTGCCCTCCATGGCACCACCTCAGAGAAATTTGAGGCCGAACCATGATGGTATGAGGAGTTTGGAAAGATAGGGGTTGGAGGAGCCCTTATCTGTGAATTTGGTGGTGCTAGTGACAGCTCAAGGTTGATATCATCAAGGTGAGTGCATGAGGATGCCATTGTATTATTTTTGGATGTTTTTGATGGTTTTCCTTGAGTTTGCAGAAAGAATTGCAGGGTACTCTTCCGCTTGCAGAGGCGTGGTTTAAATAGACGTCTCCTGATAAGAGATTTGTGGTCCAGCTGTTTGCCATTTTCTCTCGATACCTACGCTTCACGAGGATTTTGCGGTCGCATGCATTTAGAAGGGAGCATTTCTACTTTCACTTTAATTTTCTTTTTACCTCCGTGTTTTTCTGGTGTGTTATGTTTTTTTTGGTGCTTTGTGTTTTGTTTTGTTTTATTTTAATTTTGGGAAGTGTGTTTTCCCTTTCGGCTGTCGTCTTTGTTTTGTTTGGGAAGTGTGCTTCTTTTTCTTTTGCAACTTCATTTCTTTTATTTCTGAACCAAAAAAAAAAAAAACATTTACACGGAAAGGGCAACACAAACAGGCACACCAATAATACACTAGAATCACTTTTTCACAGTGCTTGGTGTCTCGACCACAGGACCTTTGAGTTTAGCCCTATGGCTATCCTCTTCCGGGGCTTCAGGTGTCGATTCACCTCTATTATCCTTGCCCTTTCCCTTTTTAAACTTTTAATAATACTCTGGCACTCTTCGACCACACTTCGCTCTCGCCGCCAACTGACCTCTTAGCACCTCCACCTCATGGGACTTCGCAATTAGGCGATGACCCACGCTTGCAGTTGTTGCGGTGCTTTGCACGCTTAGTGCCAGAGCATCGCTCACGACCCGGTTGTCATCCATTTCTCCCAGCACCCGTATATCCTTGGGAGTCACTAGATTTCTAGCAACTCCAAGGGCAACATCGTTGTCCAGCAGTATTGAGTCATTCACTGTCACGTGCCCCCGTGTAGAGGCAAAGTAGGGCATCCACACCTGGTGCCATCTGCTTGGCCTCCGAGTCTAAGTCGGTGGAGCTAGGTTGAGATCCAACGAGAATGGGTAGGAAGAGGCCATTTGAACTTTCTTTTCTTTTGTCTTTCTTTTGGTTTCTTTATTTTTTATACTTTCTTCGCTTTTGGGCTTTCGTTTGGGTTGGGCTTTCATTTTGGTTTGTGCGTTTCTTTGGGTTTGCTTTCTGCGTGCCTAGGACTTTTGTTAGGGCTTACTGTTTTGTTTTGTTTCGTTTTATTTCGTTTTTGTTTTGTTTTGCAACTGTGTTGTAGTTTAATTACTTGTTTGTTTGTTGTTAATTATTTCTTACTTTATTCCCTTTTCTTCTTGTTATAACATTGTTTATGCCTAAATTCTTTAACATTGAGGACAATGTTTATTTCTAAGTTTGGGAAGTGTTAGCAAGTCTTTTTCATTTCACTTAAATTCTTGCTTTCTTTTATTTTGTTTTCTTTTTCAGTTTTGAGTCTTTTTGTTTTCAAGTCACTTTCCGGACATATATGATGAGATTGTGATGAATGTGTTGCATGACTTGATTGAAAATGCTAAAATAATAATAATTTGTTATTCACTAAATGGCATCGTTCTAGCATGATATGTTTGAAACCTCCTATGCACATGCCATTTGTTTCATAATTCTCCAGTTGAGGGACTTGCATGATCCAAAGAATTGTTTCAAGCATGAATTAGACTTGTATAACCATAAATAATGTGAGCTTTGAGCCTTTTGCTTCAATTCATGAGTGTTATACACGTATTCTGTCTTTCTTTTCATCCGAGTTGTTGTTTGATCTCATTATTCATTGATTTGGTTGAGCACTTAAAAGTCACTCATTCTTGTGCAATTTGATTACATGACATTTGAGAAATGATATTAAGGCCCTCTTTGGACCGTTTGTGCCTTTCAAGCTAACCCTATGCATGCTTAAGCATGAATTTCCATTGTTAACCACCTTGAGCCTATATGTATGCCTTTTCTTTCAAGTAACCAATTATTACTTCTAGCCTTAGCCTGAAAAATAAGAATTTACCTTTCTAAGGAACTCATGAGCTTTAATTTATATGTGTTTTTCATGCTAAGTTTGGGAAGTTTGTTATTACAAAAACAAAACAAAAAAAAAAAAAAAAGAAGAAGAGTACTTCACTCAAAGGGTGAAAGAAAAGAGAAAGGTTGTGGTTAATTGGCAATGAATTCAATTCCATGTTTCTTGGTTGGCCAAATTAAATTAAACTATAAAAAAATAAAATAAAATAAAAATTGTAATTCTCAAATATGATGTTGCAAAGTCTTTTAGTCAACGATTATATGCTCTTACATTGTGAGTTTCTTGGACTTTGTTGTACCCATTTCCTTCATTTCTCACTCACCTTACACCCTTAGCCCCATTACAACCTATAATAAAGACCTAAATTGATCCTAAATGTCATGTGGTTGAATTGCACACATTTTTCAGCTTTTAAGTGTTTGACATCCTTCTTGAGATCATATTCATGCATGTTTTTCAGCTTGCTAATTTTGAGTTAAGTCCCTTATGGTTTAACTCTATTCTCATATTTACTATTGAGTGTTGCATTGTACCCTCTTCCGAGTGATTCATTTGTGAGAGGACAACTTTGGTGAGATTTGAAGTTACATTTGTGCTTGGTATGATTTTTGAAATTGTGTGAAAACTGAAATTGGAGAATGAGTTCCATTTGGCCATCACACTACTACACTTGAGCATGTTGTGTTCTGAACTTTGCCGCCTTGTGAATAATGTGTAAACTGTGTTTTTCTTGTGAAAACTTTTGAGTCGTTTGCATGAGTCGCTCTCTCTTTAGAAAGTGTTCGGAAAGTTTTGTTTCGAGTCTTGTGTTAATTTCTGTTTTGCTCGAGGACTAGCAAAAGATAAGTTTCGGAAGTTTGTTCGGTTCATTTTTACACATGATTTTTCATGTTATTCACCTTTTATTTTGAGTTAGTTCTTGACATTTTATAGCTTTTTACTTCCTTTTTGTGTTTTCTTAGATTTTACCTTGGTTAGATTGAAAATGAGCTAAAAGTGCATTATTTGTTAGAAATTCTGTTTTTGTTCATTTTCGTAGGTCAACTTCTTAGCCTGGGATCAACATGCTCTGGTGCTCGGATGAGGTCATGATCTTCATGAGACTTGTTCCAATGGATGTTAACTACAACATATCCAAATTTGAGCTCCATTGGACAAGTATTGCCCATCCAACCAATCCAGCATGTTACCACAGCTCTGAAATCCGAATTTGGCCAGCTTTTACCTCCTTTGTGTTATCTTGATTTTCTTGTTACCATAACTCTTGGTAACAAGAAGTTACCTTAGCTTTGAGATATTTTCCGAAGCAATTGGCATCTTATTGAGGACAAAGCTTCATCATGGCAAGGGGACAATGGGCTAAGGCTTTATCAAAGGTGGTAGTTTTATATTGAAAGGTGAAAGCTGGAAAGGAGGAAAGAGGGAGGAAAGTCAATGGCAATCTGATTTGGAAGAGCCTTTGAACGAAAATGCAATTCATTCTATCATTGCAGACAACTAGAGAGCAGATTTTGGAGAGTTTGGAGCTTGGAGAAAGCCAAGGTGCAGCCAAGAAAAGTGGAGAAGAAGACTTCCACCATTGATGATCTTGAAGCTTTCATCATTTTCTGAAAATCTGTAAACTCTTTCTAATTTCATTTTGATTTTGTATTTGGAATAAGTATGAGCAACTAAACTCCATAGCTAGGGCTTAGGTTGAAGCCCTAAACATGATTACCTTATTGTTTTGATACTTGAGTGTATGAATTTCTGGATATTGTTGATGAATTCCAATTCACCAAATTAATCTATCCTTGATGTGTGTTCTTCTTTGATTGATCACCTTTGAAAGCATGCTTCTTGAGATTGTTGGGGTTATGTGTATCTTCATGTTATCCTAAGCAATAAATGGATGAAGTAAGAATCATCCATGTGAATTGGTTTCTTGAATACCTAATGTAAACACCATGCTATTAGGATTCTTATGATGTTCATATTCTCTTTGAACTTAATGGGTTCTCCTTGTAATTGAATCGAAGTACGAACCATACCTAGGTTCGGTTATGGGGAGGGCACAGGTATTGTAGCACGAACCATGCACTTTACGTATATTAGAGAGAATCATTGCGTCTTGAGCCACGACCCATGGTCTTGATTGCGAACATCTTCATCAACACGTTTAGAGTTCATCACTTGAGTATTTATGAACATAGGTAGAATTGTTTAGGGTGGATTCCGAAACCCTAGTGTTTGTTACATTTTGATTTCACATCTTGATAATTCATCTCTGCCATTCTCATTTAAATTCGAAGTCCATTTACTTACATGCAATAGAAATAGATCACTTGAACCAAATCAACCCCCCCCCCCCCCAAAATGTGTGTGTGAGTTGCGTGTTCGACACGTTATGTGTCTTTGTTACTGAATTTTACTTGTTTCGTAATTGTTTTGGACTTTTGGTCCGCGCTGTGTTCTTGAATTTTCTGTGCTGAATCCAACCGTATAAAGAACGTGAATTTTGGACGTACTGTTGGAAAGTTATAGGTCGAAAACTGAACAGAGGTCGGAATTGAAAAACAGAGAAAAAACGATTCTGTGAAGAAACGACCGGTCGCTAGTGTCTCAACGACCGGTCGCTCAACACACAATTCTCACATTTCGATTCGGGTCAAAAACGACCGGTCGCTCATTATCCAACGACCGGTCGTGGCTGGTCCTGTTCACGACCGGTCGCAAGCATCAAACGACCGGTCGCTCATCATATAATTCTCACATTTCAATTCGGGTCGAAAACGACCGGTCGCTCATTATCCAACGACCGATCGCTGGTCCTGTTCACAGCACATTTTCTTCTTTTGTTTTGTTTGTTTCTTTTACATTTCTTTACTCATTTTTAATTTCCATTTTGCATTTGTGGTGTGTTAAATAAGTGTTCTCTTTGTACTCGAATTAGAACTTATAGGAAACCGACAAGTTCTTCGTGGGATGAACCCCGTACTTGTATAATCTATACTTCAATAGACTCGTGCACTTGCGGGTATTTTTAATTGATTGTTTGCACATTAATTTGTGTCCTCTTAGGAATGCAACAATTTTTGGCGCCGTTGCCGGGAACTGGCACGGTTGCTTATATGTTTTGTTTGAGTATATTTAGAGTACTTAATTTTATTTTCATTTTTTCCTTGTTTGTCGTTTCATTTTATTTGAGTTTGATTTTGTTTCTTCTTATTGCAGGAACACTTTGCTTATGTCCTTTTTGAATTTTGATATTTCATTAGATTCCACAATAGAAGATATCCAAGCTCAAGCTTTGAGAGAAAGGAACATCCGAATAGCTGTGTCTACTCCATTGCCTCTCCCATTCTCACCGTTTTCATCATCACCAAGCTCACCAAAAGTTGAGTCACCTCCACCTTCACCAATGGCAGCCGAGGCTGCTAATGCGGAACTTACTATGTAAGAATACTCTTCACCACCAACAACTGGACAACCATCTTGCATAGTATATCCCGCAACCACTTTGAAAAACTTTGAGTTGAAACCGGGCACGATACACATATTGCCTAAGTTCTTAGGAAATCCTGGAGAAAATCCTAATGCACATATCCTAGACTCGAGAACACAAAAAAGGGCCTAGTTGACACTTCATAGTTGACGTTTCTTGAAAAAACGTCAACTATTCCATGAAGTTTTGACGTTTTTTAAAAACCGTCAACTATATAGCAGTTTCTCATGTCGTTTGGCAAAAACTGTCAACTATGGATCCTTTTCGCTGACATTTTATAAATAGCGTCAATTATATATCACTTTTCGCTGTCATTTTATAAAAAAACGTCAATTAAAAACCCATTATACCTGACACTCCTAAAACACCCTCAAGAAAACAGGCGGTGTTGGTTTGCGAGGCGCTTCAGTTCAGTCGAAATTATTATATGTCTTAAGTGTGCTGCTCTCAGTGTTCTCTTAGTATAAAAAAAAAACACTCGTGTTCTCTTGGTCACCGTCTTTTCTTTCATTCCAAAACGAAATATCAGAGTCTAGGGTTTTACCCAATTTCTTCATTTCTGAAATTGGAAACATAAATCAGAAGAGAAAAAAGTTGCGAATTGCAATTCTTAGTGGGTTCTTGCTCTGCTAGTTGGGCTACAAAAATTCCGGTGCATTTATTCTCTATCCAAAGTTATTAGTTTAGATGAAAAATTTGTTTGCCTGAAATTACGTTAAGCTTTTCATCTTTTATTCTTATCAGTATTCCTCCATTCCTCCTCAGGTACCTGCCATGAATCTCACTCAATCTCAAGATGCTTTGGGGAGCTGAACCTTAGAGAATCTTGAAATGGGTGAAAAGGGGATTTTTAACAAACTTTCAAGGTTATTGAAGACTCAGTTGCGGCCGACAAAGAACTGGGTTGTTCTTTATTGTTCAACAACATCAAATAAGGCATTCCCAATTGTTTTCAAGGTTTATAGGTGGGTGAGATCAATATCTCTACATATATGAACTGCACAACTAATTAAATTCATAATTTTTAGGAAATTTTTTGAAGTTATAAATTATCACTATGTCATGTTTAGTTTAGTTGTGGAGTTAAATTTCTTTCTTCTTATATTTCCCCTGTATTTTCATATGATGCTTTGGGTTGCTATGATTTGTACTGTAGTCTCTTTTGTCTTAGGAAATGAGGATAGTTCCTCTTCTTTTTAGTCAGTGGCGGGTGAGGAGTGCCCACCACCTTCTCGACATTTTGCCTCAATGAAGTGTAAGGCTAGCGCTGCCCTATGTGCAACGCCTGCCTTGCATGCTTTCCTTTTAATTTTTCTTTTGTTTCTCAATGGATTACTTTGTGAAAATGATCATGCATGTGTTTGATGGTAGTTGATTGAGTGTAAATGTCACTTTTAGGCATTTTTAAGGTTTACTAATTTTTTTAACAAGCCTGGCTAGTTGATTGCTTATAATAATTTCCATTTCATTGTCGTCCTTCTCTAAAAGCTAATAGGTATAGGCTTATTATTTTGAAACACCAAAGGTGACATCCTAATTTAGCTTTAGAAATGGCGGTATTTAGTTGAATATGATGTAGCTTGAAAATTCAAAATCTGAGATGCAAAATTGGGGCCTTGACTAATCATATGATATTTGATATCTTCAACATGTCCTGTTTTGAAAGCAGAAGAATATTAGTATAGTTATTAAGACAGCTATGATATAAGATTGGTAGTTTTGTTTTCCTTCTAAAAGGAATATATATGTGCTTTTGGTAGTAGAAATATACTAGTTCAAATAGGATGATTTTATAAAAATAAAAAAATATGGATCTGGAAGTAATTCATTACCAAATTTAATCACACTTTTGTGGTATTATGTCTATAATTTTAGTAATTATTTCAACTAAGTATCCTGCTATATTTTTCATATGATAAAGAAGTATATGATTTACAAATTTTTATAAATTGTATTTTTATTGAATGGTAAGATTGATGCTTGTCTAGGTAATGTGCATGCTTTGCAACATGTGTGGTAGGAATTGGTTATTGATTCAAATGAACCCATATTGGAATATGTATGAAAATATAATATAGAAGTATTCCTCTTTGATTAGAATGAGATAATTACCTTTTCCTTGCTATTTTCCGTTTTGACTAGTTACAAGTTTGTTATTTTTTTATTGTCCTTGGTTTAATGGAATGAGTGCGTTTAGTAAAGATTAGATTAATGGACTACTTATGTCTCATGTCTCTCAATTCATATAGTTGGTAGTTTCTGTTTCTTCATATATATATATATATATATATATATATATATATAAAATATCGTTTCAGTCTTTGCTCCATTAAATCCATTATTTACTGTATTTTATTACAATGAGTGTGTTGGCTTGGTATATGCTGTGAGATGGGAAGACCATTTTCGGCATCCTTTAATTTTATATTTCACTCAATTAACCTTAGCACTCACTTGGTAGATGATCTGAGGTGGGAATACTATTTTTGGTTGTTGAGAAGATGATTTATATGGTATCACATATGTGATTTCCAGTAAGTTAAAGCAATTGCTTGCTTGTATGGCTGACGTTGTCTTAGAATCTTCATAAAAGAAGGTAAATTTGTTCATAGTTAGCATTATAATATTTCTCAAATTGTTCTAAAAGACGTTCTAACTAACTGCATATATTTTACCTTTCATCTTTTGTAGTTTTGAGCATCATTTGGACCAGCAGAATTGTTTGTGCCCACTGCAGATTTAAGTATCATATGCAGCTGCATAGTATTGTTGTAAGGCTGGCCATCTATTTTGCGTGTGCTTATATTCTTTTCTTTTTTTCCACTTACAAAGTTATTTGTGTATCTAGACTCAAGTAGTTGTACTACGTGATTATTTGATCCTGTATTTTGTCTTTTAATGTGAATTTCAGGTGCTATCGATCTAAAATTTACTGCAACTACAAGATATAATGCAGATCTCTTATTAGGATTCAATAGTTCTTTAGTTATTCAATTCAATTCAGTTCATTGAGTGGTTTATTAGGATTTGTGTAAGTCTTCAATAGGTTGTATGATGATAAATACTGACTCACATTTGTGTGTCTTCTAGTCACTGGGTAGTTGTTGTTTGACATGTTATATTACTCTTGGAGTAGTTGTTAATTTGGTTTAGACTCGGTTTAATTATCAGTTTGGTTGTTGGTTAACGAAAAATTTATAAGCATTATCAGCTGCGTTGGTGGTTTAATTATGCTTGGCATTTGAGGATCGTATGCATATTTGTATGAGTTATACATTTAATTTCATTATGCATATTTCATATGTAATTCGAAAGTTTGTCGGTGAAATTTCTGAGAATTTGAAACTAGAGAAGCACACATTCCACAAAGTTCCTATATTTTCTTCCAGCAAGTCTGTCTCTTTAACACCCTTATCTGAAATTAATTGTTAAAAGTTTTGATTTATTTTTAATCATTGTCTTACCCTTGTTGAATAACACTCCTCTTTCTAATTTATATTTGAAGTTTGAGGTTTCAATTTCTATTGTGGGCTTTGATTTTACAGATTTTGTTTGTCAATTTCAGTTTGGACAAAAAACATATCTAGAGAAGGTAAGCATGTTATGTTACTTTTGAACTAGTTGCTGATTTGGTTTATCATAAGTTTCACTGGTGCACTTACTAGGCTATCATTCAATACTTTTGATAATAGAACTTCTTTATCTTTGTTAACTTTACATTATCTTACATATCTAAGAATGTCCATGTTTAACTATAACTTTAAGTGGGGACTTAACAAGTTCATAATCTCATCAGTATATATATTATTAAACATTCATCTATTATCTGAATTTTGCTTAGTCTTAACTCTTTAATTCATACATTTACATCTTAGCAGATTGATGTGATTAGTGTGGCTCATACCACAAAGGCAATCTTAGGCTCATCAAGGAAAGTCGAGCTTCCAAGTGACAAGTTCTATATAGTTTGAGACCAACACTTACTGGATATTAGATCATTTGATTTATTTCCCTATGTTATATGTTTTTAATATCTTGACATGTTATAACATTTTTGTACTGTTAAATATTTATATATATAATAAATTTATTTTAGTGGATGTGAGATTTCAGTTTGTTGCTTTATATAATTATTTAGCAATTTAATTATTTATTTGCACCTTTTGTTTACGAAGCTTTAATATAAATTTTTTTCAGTCATACTATTCTTGACGGCTAAAAACCATCAAGAAACAACTCTTTAAGTATTAAAAAGAAAAATTGTTGATAGTTAAAAAGCGTCAAGAGAAGATTTCCTGACGAGTTTGTGACGTTTCATAACCGTCAGGAAACATTAATTCTTGACGGATAATAAGCGTCAAGAATGGGGGTACCCCTTTCCTGGCAGTGGCATCGGTGACGCTTTCTAAGCCGTCAATTTATGGCTATCGTGACGCTTTTTAGCCGTCAGCAAATGGTGTTTTTCTTGTAGTGGTTCCACAATAAAGATCGAAGGAATGAGTAGTGATGAAGTAAGAGTGAGACTTTTCTCATTTAGTTTGAAAGATACAGCAAAGGAATGGCTTCACTATCTACCTCCAAATTCCATCACCACATGAACGGATCTTGCTTCAAAGTTCTTGCAACATTTCTTCCCAGCCCGTGCAGAGGGAGAGAAGGAAGGAGAAAAAAAAAAGAAAAGAAAAGAAAAATATAAAAACTACCCGGTACTGTAGCATGTATTGTTGCTACAGTAACAATTTTAAAAAATTCCATATATGTCCCTTTCGTTTTCAGACTTTTCCTCCTTCATTACAAATCGGAATTGGGCATGCCGCATGTTTACGGACTCGTATCGACGAGCTCTACGCAACGGTACAACCAGAAGTCCCAAATTCCTTTCCCGAACTTAAAATGACCTTTTTGCCCCTTTTTTTTATTAAATAATATTTTAAATTTTCAAAAACCTTAATTAATTCAAATCATTTTATTTTATTATTTACTCCAATTTATTTCCTCTTTATTTAATTATTTTACTTCTTTTTTTTGGACCGGGATGTTACAGGTTGTTGTTTGGAGACTGAAGTTCCACTTTTGGTTTACGAATTCATATCAAACGGAACCCTTTCCCATTATATCCACCAGCAGTTTCGTACTTGCACTCTGCGGCTTCCGTTCCCATTTATCACCGCGACATCATGTCGACCAACATACTCTTAGATGAAAAATACATTGGAAGTTTGAATAAAATTCAAGGACTCTTGTCCCACATTGGTAGAAAAGAAGAAAAATTGAAGTCTTTATAATTGTGGTAGTCCTACATTAGTAATTGAAAGTTGAGCCAAGTAGAAGCCAATTGAGCTTCAAATTAAGATGGACCTTGGGCCTTGGGGCACTTCAGATTTAAATTAATTTTTCAATTTCAAATTAATAATTTTTAATTAATTCAAATTAGTTTAATTAATTGTATTTTAATAGTTGTGACTCTTCTGTCAGGTTTCAGAAGTCTATTGTCTGAGAGGAAAATAATCAAAGTTCGCAGATTTTAAGTCCTAATGCTAGGGCTTAGAATATAAATAGTTGAATCCTAAGAGGCGGTCACCTGTAGAACTTCAAGCATCGAGAAGTGGTGAAATTACTGTCTTTAGGACATTGCATCAAATTTGCAAACCTCTATTTTAAATCCAAGTCAATTTCATTTATTTATTGTTTATTGTATTTCAAATTACAATTTGTTATAAATTCAATTTCGTTGGTATTTATATACTGTTGATATATAATCATTTTTATTAGTTACTAATTATTGTTTTTCCAACAAAATATAGAGCAAAAGTTGCTGATTTTGGAACTTCAAGATCAGTTGCGATTGACCAAACTCACCTCAACACACATGTGCATGGGACATTTGTTTACTTGGACCCTGAATATTTCCAATCTAGCCAATTCAAGGAAAAAAGTGATGTCTATAGCTTTGGTGTTGTCCTTGTTGAGCTTTTGAAGGGACAAAAACCAATTTATGCAATAACAAGGTGGACAGAAGTAGAAGATCACGAATATAGAAGTCTTGCCACATATTTTAATATTTCAATGCAGGAAGATCGTCTATTTGACATACTTGATGCTCGAGTTTTGATGGAGGGTTCTGAAACAGAGATCAAGTTAATTGCTAACCTTTCCAGAAGATGCTTGACTTTGAATGGAAGGAACCACCCTACAATGAGAGAAGTAACAGCGTAGTTGGTGGAGGCCCTTGAAATTTCAGAAAAGACTGAATAGTAAAAGACTGAATATTCTCCACAACAAAAGTATGAACGGAGTGAATTTTCGAAAAAAGATTCCATCGAGCATTGGGATGTTATTATAGGTCCCACAGGAACATGGTGACTTTCAGTTGATGATCTCTCAAATAAGAACTTGAGGGACACTCTTTTAGAGCCCATTTCGTATTGTATTTCACTAATGCAAACCGTTTATTTTGTAGATATTTATTTTTATAAAAAATAACTTGAATTCAATATCATTTGACCACTCAATTGACTTATTGAAATTTTAATACTTTCTTGAAGCACCGTGTTCATTGATTTTGTAGGACACAATTGGATGTTGAAACGGTTTCTGATTTGTCTAATTTAGCCTACATTTATGTTACCTTGAAAAGTGGTCATTTTAATTTTAATTTTATTTGTTATGTTATTGAAATAAAATAAAAAAATAAAAACAATAACATTTAATCTTAGCCCTTGAAAGTGCTTACATCTGAAGGCTATAAAATTTGTGTCAAAACTTGTGTCAAATTTGTGGTGCCACAAATCTGCCCCATATATATATATATATACATATGTTTCAATTATATTGGAATAAAATGTTTCAAATTTGTAATGCAATTATGTTTCAATTATATTGGAATAAAATGTTTCAAATTTGTAATGCAATTATGTTTCAATTATATATTCTTTTGGAATAAAATGTTCTTATGTAATGTATGCTACTACTATAAGTAGTAAAATCTTCTTTTTGTCCACAGTTATAAGGGCCTGAACAGTCGTAGAATGTGTATTAACAGTCAGTCATGATAAATGTATTAACAGGTGTAGAATATGTATTAGAAGCCATGAAAAGTGTATTAACGGTCAATTTTGGATTGCGTAATTGGTTAGTGTATTAACAGTCGTAGCATGTATTAACACTCATGAGAAGTGCATTAACAGTCAGCTTGGGTTGTGAGATTTGTCTGTGTAGTAACAATCATAAAATGTGTATTAACAGTCATGATGACTCCTTGGGTTGCGTGACAGGTCTTTTTTCCCATTATTAATTTCTTTTGTTTTCGTTTTGAATTTTTTTATAAAAATGTGGACTAGGCTTATTTTGAATGTTTTGGATTTTTTTTGTGTGGTTTTGAGGTTGGGTTTGGTTTAAGAAAATTGATGACAATTTTGTAATTTATAGGAAGTTTAAATCCTCTTTGTTATGTTGTAAATGAATTTTGGGTGTGTTTCTAAATTTCCTTTTATTTATTTTATTTTATTTTATAATTTAGGTACTTATATTGAGTATTACAGGGAAACTATCTTGAATTAATGAGTTCAAATTTAATGGGCTGCACTCCCCTGTTCTAGCCCTGGATTTTCTCGGTGATCACCAGCCATATACCTCAAAAACTGCAACTCAATCATTAATGTCAATATCCAATATTTTTATAACATCTGTATTGATTTATTTATTTATTATATGAAACCAATTGTGCAGAGTTGTGAAATTAATTAATTATAATCGGCAATTTTCATCAGTCTTGACTACACGCTGGGACCTCTTTCCATCAAGAAAAGACACAAATACGGCACAGGGTTCGGCAAGAGGAGAGATCCCCCAACAAAAGACAAATGAACAACGAGGATCTTAAAAACAAACACATACCAAACAACCCAATGACCAGAACAACAAGAAGCTGAAGAACAAACACACACATCGGGAGGTAATTAACAACCTCAACATCCGAGGTTAAGGACAACTTTATTTGTCAGAAAAGAGATCCATATATACTTTTCATACTTAGTAAATAACTATGTGAAAGAGGCAGGAAGAAGGTAGAAGACCAATTCATTAGTGCAGTATGCAATTGCTCCTTCATATGACCATCTTGTTGTTATGGCGCATAAGCACACCAGCAGCAGAACCAGATCAATTAGAGCCAATAGCAAAGCCTAGTTGCGAAACGTATTGCGGAGATGTTAGCATCCCGTACCCTTTCGGGATTGGACCTAGCAGCAGCTGTTACTTGTACGATTGGTTTGAAATACACTGCGACAACTCTACCAGCCCTCACAAGCCTTTCTTGAGGGTTGCCAAGCTTGAGGTGCTGAACATCTCTATCCAAGGCACGCTTCTGGTTAATAACCCTGTTACTTTCTTTTCCAACAGAAGGATGACCCCCCAAGCACCGAATTTGACGGGAAGTCCTTTCGTATACTCTCAGAAATACAACCGGTTCACAGCAGTGAGTTGTGGCTTCTTTGCCTTGGTAAGGTCATACCGTGACGAGCGTGTTGTTGGCGGCTGCATGTCAACTTGTGATAAGAGTGCTGAAACTGGACACAACCATGGATGCAATGGCATTAACTGTTGCCAGACTACTCTTCCCAAATATCTCAGTGTGATTGAGACTCAGATAAAATCTGAATCTGAAGAAAGTTCTACTAGTGGAAATGACCGAATGAATGCTGCTTACAACTATGCATTCCTTGTGGAGCAAGATTGGTTTCAGAACAATTTATCGAATTTTAGAGACGTCAAGGACATGGAAAGCGTTCCGGTTGTGCTTGAATGGAGTTTGAGCTTGGAGAACATGAATAGTTCGTTAATCGAATTATTTAAAAGGTTCATTACAAACATATCAGAGCCATCCAATATCAGTCGTCTCATGGGATTTTCCCCAAAGGTTGACTCCACGCCCTATTGCAGAATACATAATGTCACTTCTTCCACATACAATTGGTCAAGGCTTCAATGTTTTTGTCCCTCCGGCTTTCATGGTAGTCCCTATCTTCTGCAACCTTGTCAAGGTAACTACACCTCTTCCATTGTCCAAAGCAAGTTTCTTATTAATTAAACATGCATGCACAAATTATTTCTGAAAATTAATGCATGGCGGAGAGGCCCCAAGCATTATATTCTATTAGGCAAGGCTTTCTTTCCTCGATGTGGGATTGAGCTCTCTCAACACTAAATTATATTAACATGTTTTTGTCTAAAATAAAACTATGAACATTATTATATCGTTATCTTTCATGTTGGAATTAGCAGATTGAATCGAAACTCACCATGCATCATGTCCATCCTTTCTGTTTCTGTTATTTTATTTCAGATATAGATGAATGCAAGGGCCCTAATATGTGTCCAGATCCTGGTCTTTCTTATATCCGCATATTGAATTTTGGTGGACCTACTACATGTGAGAATTTTGCTGGGGGTCATACATGCTACTCAAATACAACTGGTGTTGCATGTGACTATTATGGTACAGGGGTTGTTTTGTGCCACTTATATGGCATAAGGAGATGGCTGCCTCTGACCTCTCGAATCAAAACCATCCTTCTGGGTATGGTCATATATTTCCCTTCATTTCTCAGCAATTTTTAAAATAGATGTCAAAACACTGTATCTGTTTCAAGGGCTCGTTCAAGAGGTGGAAACCATTTGTTTTTCAACTCTGTTATATGTTGAATAGTTTTATCCATTTATAATTTCAAGTATATTTGTATATGCAGGTCTCGGCATGGGTCTTGGATTGTTGTTACTATTTCTTGGTGCATGGTATGGTGCATGGCATGTATATAAAGTCATAAAGAAAAGGAAAGACATCAAACGCAAGGAAATATTTTTCAAACGAAATGGTGGTTTGCTGCTAGAAAAACAATTATTGTCAGGTGAACACAAGAAGCTAGTAACAAACACACAGACAAAAGAACAACAAGAAGCTAAAAACAAACACACTCAAAACAACCCAATGACCAGAAGACCAAGAAGGTAAAAAACAGAACACACACTTGGAAGGCCACAAACCTTCTCAACAAAAAGGCTCCATCGGACCACATATACTTCTTACTCAGCAAATAAGTAAGAGAAAAGAGAAAGAAGATAGAAGTTGAATTAATGATTGCAATATGTAATTTCTTCTTCATATGATCATCTTGTTGTTATGGCTCATAAGTCGAGCAGCAGCATCACCATCAGATCAATTAACACCAATAGCAAAGCCTAACTGCGAAACGCATTGCGGAGATGTTACCATTCCATACCCTTTTGGGATTGGCCCTAGCAGCAATTGTTACTTGTACGATTGGTTTGAAATTGAGTGTGACTACACCACCATCCCACCCAGGCCTTTCTTGAGGCTTGCCAAGCTAGAGGTGCTCAGTATTTCTATTGATGGCATGCTTTGGGTTAACAACCCTGTTACTTTCTTCTATGGAGGAAAAGGAATTCACAAAGTAGCGCCAAATTTGACGGGAAGCCCTTTCGTGTACTCAGAGAGATACAATAGACTCACTGCAGTGAGTTGTGGATTCTATTTGGTGGTAATATCAGATGAGACTGTTGTTGGTGGGTGCATGTCAACTTGTGATAAGAATTATCATTCTAGAGGCAATTATGGATGTATTGGTATTAACTGTTGCCAGACTACCTTTCCGGCATATCTCACTGCCATCACCATTGAGTTGCAGGCTGAATATGAAGAAGCTACTGGTGGAAATGACTGTTGAAGTTTTCAGACTATGATCTGATTAGGTTTTGGATTATTGATGAAGGAGCTCAGAAACTAAAGAAAGGGGAAAGAACACAGAGAAAATTAGAGAGAACAATCGCAACAGGAATGAGTCTGTTATCTCACTCTTCTTACTTTTTACACGCACACCTCATGCTTGTTATTAAAACTGTTAGGAATAAGAATATTCCTACTTACATCAGCTTCATCTAACCATCCATTCATCTATCCTATGAGATAGAGACACATGTCACAATCTTACACTTTTCCTACGATTACACCTTAGCTGTCCATTGGACTATAATCCAATGGCTCACAATTAACCATGCAGAAAATACAATCTGAGCTGACTAAACAAATATTTCAGCTAACACTTATATTTCAACACTCCCTTCTAAGTGTTTAGCTGAAATGACCCCAAGCTTCTTCCTCAAATACTCAAACCTATCTCTGGCTAGAGCTTTAGTAAAAATATCTGCAGTTTGCTCTTCTGTCTTGCAGTACAGCAACTCAATTTCTCCATCTTGTAAGGCATCACGAATAAAATGAAAACGTCTATTTATGTGCCTTGTCTTGTGGTGATGTACTGGATTCTTGGTTATAGCTATAGCAGAGGTATTATCACATAGAATGGATGTTGCACTGACCTGTTCTTCACCAAAGTCTGAAAGGACAAACCTCAACCACATTGCTTGTGCAGTTGCTTCAGCTGCACTCACGTATTCAGCTTTCTGCAGTGGAGAGAGCCACACTGGTTTGCTTGACTGATGCCCAAGAAAAGACACCTGAACCAAGGTGGAATGCATAACCAGATGTACTCCTCATATCATCCTCACTTCCTGCCCAATCGCTATCACAATAACCAATTAGCACTGCTTCTTTTCCTCTTTCATAGGCTATGCCATAATCCAGTGAACCTTGTATGTACCTCAGTACTCTCTTAGCCACCCCCATATGTTTCCTAGTAGGACCGTGCATGAATCTAGCTAAGAGACTAGCTGCAAACATAATATCAGGTCTTGTTGCAGTCAGATACAACAAGCTTCCTACCACCTGCCTGTATAGACTTTCGTCTGCTTGTTCACTACCATCCTGCTTTGACAGTTTCTCATTCACTGCAAGGGGAGTGGCAATTGACTTGCAGTCCTTGAAGCCAAATCTATCCAAAAGAGTCTTTGCATATTTCTTCTGATGCAAGAAGATATAAGCTTCAGTTTGTATCACCCCTAACCCCAGAAAGTGATGCAATAGACCAAGGTCAGTCATTTCATATTGCTTCATCATTTCAGTCTTGAAATCAATTAGTAATTCTCTAGAGCTTCCAGTGTAGATGATGTCATCTACATAGAGTGAGACAATAAGAATGCCACTCTTTGCAAATTTTACATATAACGTTGCCTCACTAAGACTCCTTTTAAAACCAGCCTTTTCAAAATATGAATTGATCTCTTCATACCAAGCTCTTGGAGCTTGTTTAAGGCCATACAAGGCCTTCTTCAGTCTGTAAACTCCTTCTTCCTTGTTTTTACTCACAAAGCCAGGTGGTTGGTCAACATAAACTTCTTCATGTAACACTCCATTCAAGAATGCTGATTTCACATCAAGCTGAAACAGCTTCCATTCTTTCTGTGCTGCCAAAGCCACCAAAATACGAATTGTATCTAGCCTTGCCACTGGTGCAAAGGTCTCATTGAAGTCTATTCCATGCTTTTGAGAGTAACCTTTTGCTACCAGTCGTGCTTTATTCTTCTGAACAGAACCATCCAAGTTCAACTTAGTTTTATACACCTACTTAACTCCAATAACTGGTTTATCAGAGGGCCTATCAACCAATTCCCAAGTATCATTCTTCTCTATCATTTCAATCTCATTTTTCATTGCTTTCTGCCATGAGACATCTTTAACAGCTTCTTCAAATGACTCAGGCTCAATGATGCATACATTGCATCTTTCATAGACTTCAGCTATACTCTTGTATTTTCGAGGAGTATGATCAAAATCCTGTGGACCTGTGACAGTTTCAGTGAGTTCTTCTTCATTAATCTCTGACATTTCTGCTTGAGCCCCATGTGACTCATCAATCTGGTTTTCTTTCTCAGTAGCACCATCAGGAAATGAAACTGAAATGATGCACTCTTTTTGTGCATTCCAATCCCAACTAGCCTCCTCCTTGAAAACAACATCTCTAGAGATGATCACTTTGCATGATTCAAGATTGTACAATCTGTAACCCTTTTCATAGCTGCCATATCCGAGAAATACACACCTGGTGCTAGTCTGATCAAGCTTCTGTCTCTGCTGCTCTGGAACTTGTGCATAACACAAGGAACCAAACACTCTTAGGTGCTTAATTCCTGGTTTTCTTCCACTATACGCTTCAAATGGTGTTTTCTTCTCTAAAGCTTTAGTGGGGCATCTATTCAAAACATATACAGCAGTGTTAACTGCTTCAGCCCAAAATTCCAGAGGCATTTTCTTCTCAATCATCATACATTTTGCCATTTCAACAATGGATCTATTCTTCCTTTCTGCTACCCCATTCTGCTGTGGGGAATAAGCAACTGTAAGCTGTCTTTCCATTCCCATTTCCTCACAAAATCTGCTAAATTCAGAAGATGTATACTCACCTCCTCTATCACTTCTCAACTTCTTCAGTTTGTAGCCACTTTGCAATTCAACCATGGCTTTAAACTTCTTGAACACATTGAATACTTCAGAGTTATACCTCAGAAAATAAATCCAGCACATTCGAGTACTGTCATCTATGAAGGTAAGAAAATATTTATTTCCTGCTTTTGTAACAGTTTGCATTGGTCCACACACATCTGTGTGCACCAATTCAAGTGGAGTTGCAGCTCTGCCTATTACTTCCTTTGGAAAGGACCCCCTGCTATGCTTTCCAAAGATGCAGCCTTCACACACATCACTTGTGGCTTTAATATCTGACATACCTATCACCATTCCCTCATCTTGCAGCAATTTCAAGCTTTTGAGATTTAAGTGTCCCAACCTCCTATGCCAAAGCAATGTTGATTGACACACACTTGCCTTTAATGCCAGATGTAAATCTGTATGAAGATTCAAAGGAAAACTTCTATTTCCTTTCATTTGCACTCTAGCCACCAGATTAGATAATGAGCAATTATCATAGATGTCTGCTTTGTTGTCTCCAAAGATCAGAAAGTATCCATGCTCCATCATCTGTCCAACACTGAGTAAATTCTCCTTGAGACCAGCTACAAGCATCACTTCTTTGATGTATCTCTTTCCCATCTTTGTCTCAACTACCAAACTTCCTTTTCCTAGAACATTAGCCAACTGTCCTGTTCCCATTGCAACCTTTGCTGTTATGCTTCTATCAATTTCAATCAAGACATCCTCCCTTCCAGTCATATGGTTACTACAGCCACTGTCCAGGTACCATACATCTTGCAGAGGTCTCTTATCAGTTGCACTGTTGACAAAGAACATGGTTGGTGTAATAGGAGTTTGAGTTGCATAGTTCAGCTGTTGCTGTGCAGGTTTCTTGCTGTAGCAGTCTTTTGCAATATGTCCCAACTTGTCACAATTGTAACACTTTGGTTTTCCTTTAAATCTACATTCTCCATAATGCAGTTTTCCACAATGCTTACATGGATTCTTAGCACCATTAGTGGATTTATTATCCCATTTCTTGTCATTTGTTTTCCAATTCTTTTGATCTTTAGCACCTTGTTTTCCAGTGAATTTATCTGTTTTGGAATTCACACTGAGACTAGCAAATGCTTTCTCAGTTTTAGGCTCAGTGTGTCTCTCCAACCTCTGTGCAAATCCTTTCAATGAGGCAACAACCTCTTAAACCTCAATTTTGTCTATGTCCCTTGAATGCTCAATAACAGAACATATAGGATCATACAAAGCAGGTAAGCTAATCAAAAATTTCTGCACTACTCTTCCCTTAGGTAAATCTTCTCCATAACTTTTCATTTGATTTATAAGATCAAACAGTTTTGCAAGATAGGCAGATAAAGGTTCATCATCTCTCATTCTAGTATATTCAAAGTCCCTACGTAAGCTTTGCAATTTTCCACTTCTCACCTGTTTGTCTCCATGAAATTCACTCATCAAGAGATTCCAGGCTCCCTTTGATGTTTCTTCATGAGCGATCCTCGGAAAGATTTCCTCAGAAACTGCTCCCTGGATCAGTCCAAGAGCTTTAGCATCTTCATCAATCTGTGATATATCCTCTGCTGACTTGATTCCTCCTTGTCCTTCTTCTTTTTATCAGACTCATTAGCTCCCTTCAAAACTGAGTTCTGTACACCTTTTTCAACCAGATCCCACAATCCATGAGATTTGAAAATAGTTTTCATCCTTATACTCCAGAACTCATAGTTCTCGTCATTGAAGATCGGTGCTCGTAGCTCACCACCGCTTGATCCAGCCATATTAGACATAGATCGCAAGATTTCAAGCTCAACGTCAAGAACTTCAGCTCAGCTCACGTAACTCACAGATTCAAGAACCCCCAGTAGAAGACAATCGAACCTGGCTCTGATACCATGTTGAAGTTTTCAGACTATGATCTGATTAGGTTTTGGATTATTGATGAAGGAGCTCAGAAACTAAAGAAAGGGGAAAGAACACAGAGAAAATTAGAGAGAACAATCGCAACAGGAATGAGTCTGTTATCTCACTCTTCTTACTTTTTACACGCACACCTCATGCTTGTTATTAAAACTGTTAGGAATAAGAATATTCCTACTTACATCAGCTTCATCTAACCATCCATTCATCTATCCTATGAGATAGAGACACATGTCACAATCTTACACTTTTCCTACGATTACACCTTAGCTGTCCATTGGACTATAATCCAATGGCTCACAATTAACCATGCAGAAAATACAATCTGAGCTGACTAAACAAATATTTCAGCTAACACTTATATTTCAACAATGACCACATGGGAATGGGAACAGGGATGCGAACGGGAATGGGAATGGATGACTACAACTATGCCTTCATGGTTGACCATGACTGGTTTGAGATTAATTTTTCGAATTTTACATATGTGAAGGACAAGGGCAGCGTTCCTGTGGTGCTAGAATGGAGCTTAAGCTTAGACAGTATGAATAGTTCGTTAGCCAAACTATACGAAGGATTCATTGTAAACACATCGATAGCACCATACCTGTTGAATTTTCTATTAAGGGACCCCACACCCTATTGCAGAACATATGATGCCAATTATTTTATGAAATTCAATCATTACAATCATTCAAAGCTTAGATGTTTCTGTCCGCCCGGCTTTGAAGGAAGTCCGTATCTTCTCCAACCTTGTCAAGGTACTAAACCTCTTCCATATCCAAAGCTTCAACGGAAATATTGCTTGCACAAATTTATTAGCCTTTTCAGATTGAATTTCCCAACCCTTTGGAGCCAGAAAAAACTTCGGCGAGGCTCTTCTTGCCACGTGGTTGTGCAGCGTTGGTGATCAGAGGCTAATCAAAAAAGTGCATGCGTTCAAATTTAATGAACAATTTTTATCCTTTGAAGGCATGCCATTTTTTAACTGGACTGCTCCAATTCACATAGCGATACATAAGCTCTGGTCCTTTGGAGCAGCATGCACCAAATAGTCAAATTCATTTCATAAGCTCTAGACTTGCAGACTTATTTAGATGCTTTTTTACTGTTGTGTACTATATTTCTTAAGAAAAGTGAAAATCGTATATATGATCCTTATCATTAGCAAAAAAGAAAAAGAAAGATGAACATATTTTCCTTCCTTATCTTTCATTTATGTATGAATGAGACTGACTAAGCATCACCAGACTAATTTGTCTTTCTGTTATTTTCACATTTCAGATATAGATGAATGCAAGGGCCCTAATCCGTGTATGAGAGAGCTTGCTAATCCCACCAAATGGAAATTTGGTTTCGGTACTACATGTGAGAATTTGGCTGGAGGTTATACATGCTACTCAAATAAAACAGGCTTTACATGCCAGTATTATAGTAGTATAACTGATGCTCTATGCTACTTCCCTCCCAAAACCAGATGGCCGCTTTGGATCAATCGGCCTTTTCCAATCCAAACCATTCTGTTTGGTACGTATGCTCTCCTATATATTCTCTCCATGGTTCATGTAATTTTTGCTATGTAAGTTTTTCAAAACAACTTTTCAAAGTAGATGTCAAAAGCAATTATCTCTCTCAGAGCTAGTTCTATACAAATGAGGCAAAAGTAATGCACGCATCATTAGTGTATGAGGAAATCATCACTATCATCTTGTCAATGCGTTAAACAAATATTGTTTACTTCATAATTAGAATTTGAACAAATAAAATGTATCCACTTTTCTTCAAGTTTTTAGCTTTTTATGAAGTTTGTGCTTTTCAAGTTATAGATTTTTATGAAGTCTGTGCTTAAAGAACTATCTGGGGCTTTGAAGAAAAAATTCCAATATATTACTTCATTGAGTTATATGTATGTATGCAGGTCCTGGCATGAGTCTTGGACTGTTGTTACTCCTTATATATGTATACAAATGCATAAAGAAAAGGAAAAAGATCAAACGAAGGCAAACGTATTTCAAACGAAATGGTGGTTTATTGTTAGAGCAACAATTATCGTCAAATAAAGTTCATGTACAGAAAATCAAGTTGTTCAAATCCAAAGAGTTAGAGAGGTCCACTGATAACTTTAAAATTAACAGAATTCTTGGCCATGGAGGCCAAGGTACTGTTTACAAAGGCATGTTGGCAGATGGAAGAATCGTTGCAATAAAGAAGTCTAAAATAGTGGATGAAAGCAAACTTTCAGAATTCATTAATGAGGTTGTGGTCCTTTCACAAATTAACCACAGGAATGTGGTTAAAATATTGGGATGTTGTTTGGAGACTGAAGTTCCTCTTTTGGTCTATGAATTCATACCCAACAGAACCCTTGCTGAGTATATAGAAGGGCAAGTTGAGGAGTTTCCACTTACATGGGAGATGCGGTTACGAATTGCCACAGAAATCGCAGGTGCTCTTTCCTACTTACATGGTGCAGCTTCCTTTCCCATTTTTCACAGAGACATCAAATCAACATACTGTTGGATGAAAAATACAGAGCAAAAGTTGCTGATTTTGGAACTTCACGATCAGTTTCCGTTGAACAAACTCACGTGACAACACTTGTTAATGGTACATTTGGTTACTTGGACCCGGAATACTTCCATTCAAATCGATTTACTGAGAAAAGTGATGTGTATAGCTTTGGAGTACTAAGGTCCCAAGAAGACGAATATAGAAGTCTTGCCACATATTTCATTATTTCGATGCAAGAAGATCGTCTATTTGACATTGTTGATCCTAGAATTTTGAAGGAGGGCTCTAAAAGAGGGATCAAAGTATTTGCTAGCCTTGCAGGAAGATGCCTAAATGCGAATGGGAGGAATCGTCCTACAATGAGAGAGGTCACAACCGAGTTGGAGGCCATCCAAAAGTCAGAAACAACTTATAATGGGCCTCAACCGAATTATGAAGGGGTGTAATTTATTGAAAATGAATCATTTGAGCAGCAGAAGAATGCTATTTTAAAACTCAACATGGTCAACATGATCAGGTTCGGATGTGTTGAGAGTATCCAAAAAAACTTCTAATAATATCATGAATACGTTTAGTTGGTCAAGATTGAATCATTTGTGGATTAGCTTTTCCAAAACAACAGGGCCAGCTTCGGATGGTGGTCCAATTTCATCATTTCTTCAACAGATTGTTCCAGAAAGGACTGTTGAAAATTACCTATATATGATCACCTAAGGAGTGCAGCATGAACTTCCACAATCATCTTCAGGTGTTGGTGTCCAAAATATTTCTTGTATTGCTATTTTGGACTGTAATATTATGTAAGTAATGTATATATCAAAAGAGCTCACATAAATAAACAAGGGAAACCAAAAACTGGTTTCATCAGCAAGAATTCAGAAGTAAACACGTGTAGACCAATTGAAGACCCAAAATTAGGAAGAACTCCAATCTTGCTTTATAATTCTTGAACTTCCCTCCACTTTCGTTTTTTGGCCAAACCTTGAGGAGGCATCTTTTTGCACTGTACTAAAAGCATTTTTTTCCTAGTTACGGTTAGTTCAAAGAAACTAAAGAAACCTTAATTTCTTCAAATTTGGACCGTTTGTCAGGACTTATTGCAAATACAGAGCATGCTCAAAAAACAGCGACAAAAGAACAACAAGAAGCTAAAAACAAACACACTCAAAACAACCCAATGACCAGAACAACAAGAAACTAAAAAACAAAACACATACCAGGAGGCAGACCTTCTCAACAAAAGGGCTCCATCGGAACCACATATACTTCTTACTTAGCAGATAAGTAAGATAAAGAGGAAGAAGATAGAAGTCTAATTGATGATTGCAATATGCAACCTCTCCTTCATATGATCATCTTGTTGTTATGGGGCATAAGTTGAGCAGCAGCATCATCATCAGATCAATTAGCACCAATAGCAAAGCCTAACTGTGAAACGCATTGGGGAGATGTTAGCATCCCATACCCTTCTGGGATTGGTCCTTGTGGGAGCGATTCGTCCCCCAAGAATATTCGCCTAAGGATTCCTTCGTCTTCTTCACTTCTCTTTCTCCCTACAAAACAGATCGGAGTAAAAGGACCACACCCGGGGGGTGTTGGCCAACGGCCTCCGATACCTAAGTTAGGTTGAGTGTTTGTAGGAAAACCGGGTGGCGGGAGCCTTGTGTGGTGGCCGAAGCCTTGTGTGAGGGAGAAAGGGTTTTGGTGGCTAGGGTTTGTGAGAGAGAATTTCTGTAGAGTTTCAGTAGGAATTTAGACATAGCTCAACCCTTGTGCGTAGCCATCTATTTATAGGACCCTTGGAGGCTAGGGTTTCAGAAGAATAATTTCACAAATGGAAAGGAATTATTATTCCCTGATTTGGCGAGGTTGGTGTAATTAGGGATTTGATTTAAATCAAATCCCTAATTAAGGCAAGAATCAAATAAATCCCCAATTAAATTAGGTAACTCCCAATTAGGTCAAATAATTCCAAACTTCAGTCGGGGACATAGCGCTCGAAAAAGGCTCCATTAAGTTTGTACTCGAGAAGTAGCTTTCTTGTAATTGAGGTAAGGCTTGTCGCCTACGGAAAAGACTCCATGAAGTTTGTACTCGAGAAGTAGCTTGTACTCGAGAAGTAGCTTGCCTTCAGTGGAGGTAAGGCTTGTCGCTTACGGGTATATATCGGGGACATAACGCTTAAAAAAAGACTCCATTGAGTTTGTACTCGAGAAGTAGCTTGTCTGCAATGGAGATAAGACTTGTCGCCTGCTGGCGTATGTCGGGGACATAGCTCTCAAAAAGACTCCATGAATTTTGTACTCGAGAAGTAGCTTGCCTTCAATAGAGATAAGGCTGGTCGCCTGCATGTGTATGTTTGTGGGACATAATGCTCGAAAAAATACTTCATTGAAAAGCTTGCTCTTGTATTGATGTTTGTGTGACTACATCGCTTTATTGAATAAAAGAAATTAACAACATAGATAACATCGAAAGCAGTTTGTCTTCAATGGCAGGTAAGGGAGGCTCGTCGCCTGCTAGGAGCCCAGCTGGTAAGCGAAGGGCTTCATGGATAGTATCTCCAAAGTTGGTGTGCATTCCATCGTCTCGGAATTTCTTTCTCCACTAGAGTGTCGAGGGTGTAACTTCCTCTACCCCCATGTCAGCTGATCACGTAGGGGCCTTCCCAGTTGGGCTTCATCTTCTTTGACCCTTGCCTTGGTGCTGTGATGAAACTTTTTCTGAGCACAAGGTCCCCAGGTCAAAATTGTCTGATCTTGGCCTTCTTATTGTAGTAGGATGTCAGCTGCTGCTGGTATGCTACAACTCGAACAATGTCCCTTTCTCGTTCTTCCTCGAGCAGATCAAGGTTGACTTTCATTTGCTTGCAGTTTTGGTCAAGACTGCCGACCTCAATGCTCATGGAAGGGACTGTGATGTGTTGGGGGATGATTGCTTTTGTCCCATAGGCTAGAGAAAATGATGTCTCGCCAGTTGATCTCTTTTTGGTTGTGCGATAAGCTCATAGGACTCCGGCAGCTCATCAACGTATTTTCCTTATGTGCCTTCCAGTCTTTTCTCAGGCAGTCCAACACAATCTTGTTGGATGCCTCTGCTTGGCCATTGCCTTAGGGGTATCTGGGAGTTGACAGGTGCTGTTTGATGTCATACTTCGCAAGGAATGCGGTGATCTGTCTACCCACGAACTGTATACCATTGTCGGTGACTATCGACTGCAGGCATCGAAATCGACAGATGATGTTCTTCCAGATAAACTGTTCGACATCAGTTTCCTTGGTAGAGGATAAAGCCTCGGCCTCAATCCATTTGGTGAAGTAATCTGTGGCAACTATCATCATCTCCTTGCTGGGAGGTGCTGTCGGCATAGGTCCCATTAGGTCAATGGCCCATTGCATGAATGGCTATGGACTGTTCTGCGGATGGTATTCCTCAGTTGGCAAGCCAGGGATTGGCTTATATCGTTGGCATTAATCACATCTTCGAGCATACTCCGTAGAGTCTTGGTGCATGGTAGGCCAGAAATAGCCTATGCGAGAGCCTTCCTGGGCAAGCGATCTACCCCCAGCGTGATTTCTACATTCGTCGTCGTGTATTTTGCAGAGAACCTCGAGCGTTTGTGGGTACTTGATGCAAGTAAGATGAGGGCCGAAGTATGATCTACGAACAAGCATGTCGTCTTTCATGTAGTATCTCGTAGCTTTCTGTTTGATTTTCCTGGCCTCGGACTTCCTTGGGTAAGTTTTAATTAACTAGGTAGTCAATAATGGGGTTTTGCCAGCTAGGATCCTCGTCGATCTACATCAAGTTTGGCTGCTCTGCCTCTTCTATGCTTGGCTGGTCAAGGTACTCAAAGGGATAGAGCGTCTGAACTGGGTATCAAGCGTTGATCCTAAGCTTGCCAGTGCATCTACGTGCGAGTTCTCTGCTCGAGGCACTTGTTGGATAGTGAAGGTAGGAAACGCCTTTAACAACTTTTGGACTTTGTCAAGGTACAAGATCATCCTTGGGTGTTTCGCCATGTATTCTCCTGAGGCTTGGTTTGTAATCAGCTGGGAACCTGAATAGATGACCAACTTCTTGATTGACAACTCCTTTGCCAAGCGTAAACCAGTGAGCAATGCCTCGTATTCTATCTCGTTGTTTGAGGCTGGGAAACCCTAAAAACCAAAATGAGCTTCTCCAATTTCGGGTAGCGCGTCTCTGCATCGAGAAGGGCTTTTGATGTGTAGAATACGGGAAGTTAGGCCCCCGGTTCTTCTCAAATGAGAGCTGAGCTAACGGGCAAGTTGGACACTGCCAGGTACACAAACAAGTCTTCATTCAGGACCTGGCTTTGAAGGCAGGGGAGGTGAAGTGAGGTAAGTCTTTAGATTCGGGAAAGCTTTTTTGCACTCCTCGTCCCATTTATCTTTTTGTCATTTCTTCAAAGCTTTGAAGAATGGTCTGTACTTGTGGGTAGATCTCGAGAGGAATCGATTGAGGACGCTGCTCTCCGCCCGTCAGACTTTGTATCTTCTTTGTTGTTGAAGGTAACTTCATCTCAAGAATTGCCTTGATTTGGAATGGGTGCGCCTCGATACCTCGTTGAGTGACTAGGTATCCCAGGAATTGGTCAGAGGATACACCGAACGTGCATTTACTTGGATTCAACTTCATGCAATTATGGCGGAGTGGGTTGAATGCCTCAGTGAGGTTCTTGATGTGGTATGCACGCTTAGGGGCTTTGACCAGCATGTGGTCTCCTCCTTGAAAATTTTATTCACGAGTCTTTGGTAGGTTGCTCCGGTGTTCTTCAGCCCAAAGGGCATGACCTTGTAGCAGTAGGTCCCTCTCTTGATGATGAAAGAGGTCTCCGCCTTGTCATCCTCGTGCATAAGGATTTGATTATAGTCGGAGTAGGCGTCCATGAAGCTGAGCAGCTAATTGACGGAAGTTGAATCCATGAGCTGGTCGATCTCGGCAATGGGAGGTTGTCTTTAGGGCAAGCTTTGTTGAGGTCGGTGTAATCGACGCAAACTCTCCATTTGCCATTTTCTTATTTCGCCACCCAGAACAACGTTGGCCAACCATTCTGAGTAGGAGACCTCTTCAATGAAGTCGGCAGCTAGGAGCTTGTCGATCTCCGCTTCTATGATTGCGACCCGCTCAGGAGCGAAGTTGCGTCTCTTCTGCACTCCTGGCTTGTTGGCGGGGTTGACATGGAGCCGGTGGCAGATGATGTTCGGGTCGATGCCAGACATGTTAGATGGCGACCACGAGAACATGTCTTTGTTGTTCTAGAAGAAGGTGGTCAGCTCAACCTTCTCGTCTGAGCTTAGGTACTAACTCAAAGTCTTCCTCAGGCTTCCAACCTTCCTCAGGCTTCCAACCTTCATCAAGGTACTAACTCAAAGTCTTCCTCAGGCTTCCAACTCAAAGTCTTTCTTGTTTAGGTTCTGGCTCAAGCCAATCTACGCTTCTTTGTTTGGCCGGCCAGGATCAAGGGGTGCTAACTCAACGTCATCCTCAGGCTTCCAACCCTTTTCAGGGAGTCTTTCGGACGGATTCCCTTGCCTTGATCCTAGGTCCTTAATTGCTATTTTAAGGTAGCAACTCCCCTCCCGTTTGGGCTTGCTTGTCTCCTGGGAGTGTGTCCTGCCACGTCAATAGCCTGCATTATTGGTATGAACTGGAACTGCTTGCTTTTCTTGAGCCCTTGGGTTATACATCTCCTTGCCATGGCTTAGTCACTGTTGATCTACCCCTAGGGATGGGGTATCAGATCTTCTTGTGTAGAGCAGATATGATGGCTTCGATCTTGCTGATCTATGGTTGGCCTAAGATTCCGTTGTAGGGGGAGACCTCATCGATGACCATGAAGGTTTACGAGCAGACCACTGAGGGTGAGTGGATGTCAAGGTCAATCGTTCCCATAGTGATCGATGTGGCCCCATTGAAGCCGATGAGTGACCTACCAAGTTTGTTGATCTTGGGCTCCAATCCCATCTGCTGGATAACGGATAGTTGCAGGATGTTGGCTAGGCTGCCCTCGTCCACATGAACTCGCTCGATCACAGCTTGTCCAATTTGGATGCAGATGACTATGGCATCATTATGTGGCAGATCAAGCCCGATCAAGTCCTTCTTCTGAAAGCCGATAACGGGTGTATCTTCAATGACTGGATTGCTAGTTAGGACTTGGGAGATGTAAGTCGCCTGCGCGATCTTTCTCTTGCGATCCTTGGTGGTCAGCCCGAACTCCTGGGAGTCAGCTAGAATGGTGTTTATCCGTATGACTTTTTGGGAAGGTTCCTTGGTAGCTGCATCACGGTCCTCGACCCTCCTGGATGACCTTCTTTGTGACGAATTCCGTGCAATGGCGGTCTGACCAGCTCCTCGAGGTGCGTTTTCCAAGCATTGCAGTTGTTGGTGTAATGACTATGCTCCCCATGGAATGCACAGTATTTACTAGTGTCCCTCCTAGATGGGTCTCCCTTCAAGGGCGGCGGTCTCCACACCCACGGCTTGTCCTTCACTTGTTCTAGGATCTGGTGGGTCAGGATGGTAAACTCAATGTAGGTTCCTATTTCCGAGCCTTCCTCTTGGGTTTGCGGTCTGCGCTTGTCTTGGGTTTTGTGCTCGAACTTGTTGCTCTTTGGCTTGCCTGCCTCGGGGGTGGTCAGCTTGCTTCCTGGCTATCTTCACGGCAATTTGATCATCATCCTAGAATGCGTAGTACTCTCGTCGTCGTGAACACTTCTGCCAAGGATTGGCTCGGAGTTATGGCCAGCTCATGATATAGCTTGTGTTCAGTTGGCAAGCCTTTCTTGAAAGCTGAGGATGCAACTAGGTCATTGCATCCTATGATGTTCGCCTCCTGAGCCTTTAATCTTATGAGGTAGTCTCAAAGTGACTCGTCTGGCTTCTTGTGTAGGTTGAACAGGTGGTCTGCATGTTTCCTGACAATCCGGTAGAAAGTGCACTCCTTTGTGAAAATAAGAGTGAACTCCCTGAAGCTGCCTATCAAGGCGGATGGTAGAAAGTGAAACTAGTCTTGAGTTGCTCCTCTCAGAGTCATCACTAACACTTTGCACATCAGGGCGTCGAGCGCAGTTGGTTAACTTCCTCCTCAACTCCCAAGGGCCGATCCCTTGGTTGCTCTCCCCGTGGGGCAGATTAGGAGATTGGGCTTGTGAGGAGTCCTCTATGGCTTGCCATCGTGTGTTGGTCCTCGAGCGGGCTGGTGAGCGTAGATCATTGCGCTCGTCAAGCGGTTGTTCACGAACTTGAGCTCCTTGTGGGCCTAGCCTAGATTGGATACTTCCTTGTGGGCCCAAGCGAGCGTGGAAATTGGACTGTGGGCCCAGCCTCTCATGTACATTAGTCCTTGGACCTAACCTTGAACGGATCTTTGACCGGCTCAGAGTACGACTTGCAAATGTCTGTGTCTCGTCAGCACGATCTCGTTCTCTCCCTTGCCCATTTGCCCCTGTCCGACCAGCCTGGGATCTCTCGAACTGTTCGCTGGCATGCTCGTGCGTCCTCCTCTCCTCGTCACAGGGTCCAAGGTTAGGGCCTTGGTTTGGAGTAGTCCTTGTTGAGCTCTTAACTGGACAAAAACCCGTTTGTCCAGTAACAAGGTCAGAAGAAGACGAATATAGAAGTCTTGCCACACATTTCATTATTTCGATGCAAGCAGATCGTCTATTTGATATTGTTGAGGCTCAAATTTTGAAGGAGGGCTCTAAAACAGGGATCAAAGTGTTTGCTAACCTTGCAGAAAGATGCCTAAATTTTAATGGGAGGAATCATCCTACAATGAGAGAGGTCACTACCGAATTGGAGGCCATCCAAAAGTCAGAAACAATTTATAATGGTGCTCAACCGAACTATGAAGGGGCGTAATTTGTTGAAAATGAATCACTTGAGCAGCAGAAGAAAGTTGTTTCAATTCAACACGGTTAGGTTCGAATATGTTGCATTGGAGAATGGAAACTTTGCATTAGTGCTTAAAAGATATCTTGAATTAGATGCTCACATTCTATCTTCATCATTACTTGAACTTCCACAATTCTATATCTTCAGCTCTTGTTTAATAAAATGTTTCTAGTATTGCGTATTTCATTCTATATACAAGTCCATATTCTTTTAGAATACAATCTTTCTGTAAAATGCATGTTGCTAGCAAAAAATGCTACTAGCTTTGAAGTTATGAAACTCACACAAATAAACAAGAAGCCAAAATTTGGTTTTGTTTGGCTAAATTAGCATATGAACTCAGAACTAAATGTTAGAGTAATAGAAGAACTTAAGGTAAGCAATCGTCTTTATCTGCAACTATATCATCGCTGAGAGCAAATGCTAGCCTGATTAACGACTAGCTCATCGTCCCGTCTTGTGGACCGTTGGCTTAATATATTGTAACACTGATATGAGTCATACGAGTATACTTCTGTACATATATATAGCTTCCATTGAGGGATTTTTATATATTGATATATTTTGATTTAAATAACATGTTTGAAAAGAAGAAGATTAGTGTATCTCAAATATGTACTTTATTTGTTAAAACGTACATTTGAATCCCCTATTATAGGTCAAGTTTGGCAGCTACAATTTAAATTTTGCACATAATTTCCACACAAACTACTCTTAGAAAATAAGGGATTTAATTGGTATATTCATGGAAAATCGAAAGTTAATTCATGCCAATATATACCAAATTAAATGCATAGAATAACTCAAACAATATAAGAGAGGAGTTTTAGAAAAATTAGAAAATGGTCGAGTCTAGAACTTGGTTTTGTCTTCTTAAGACAAAATTGCCTGGTTAAAATATCAACCCCAGCCCATTAACACTTTATCAGCTCATTTTGAGGAGCAATCTCTACAATATTCTAGAAGCATAAGAAGTTTAAGAACAAAATGATAATGTCGGTTTACCACTAGAAATATCTAGAATAAATATGAGATATATGTAGATGGCTGAAGTATAAAAGTCCAAGTCGGTGTATGTTTATTGCTTTTCTATTGCCTTTTTATTGTTTTCCTATTGCATGTGTATTGCTTGTATTTTGCCTTTTTATTGCTTGTCAATTATATAGTTGGGAGTATGGAGTTTTTGTATTGCATTCTTATTGTGGTCGTATTGCCTCCCTATTGTATGTCTATGGCCGTCATATCACATTTGTTTTGGAAGTCTGTCTTGGAAATAAATTATATAGTTGGGAGTATGGAGGTTTTTTGTTGCCTTATTATTGTGTCGTATTGCCTTTGTATTGCCATTTTATTGTTGTCGTATCACCTCTTTTTTAAAGTCTGTCTTGGAAAGTTTTTACTGAGTTTCAGACAAATAAATGCTTCTGTAGCCTACATTCAGTTCGAAGATAGCAAGAAATTTCACTAGTATTCCAAAAAGAGATTACAACCAAAGGAGATTAACCCTCTCACCTATCCTGGGAATTACAGAGTTTAACTCTCACAGCCCAAATCCCAAATACACCCAAGTCACTCTCAAGCTAACCACACACAAGAGCCAAGAACACAAGGATTGTTCTTGCTCACTAGGAAAGAACACACTAAGAACAATACAAAGAAATAAACCTCCCACAAACACAAGGAACAAATGAAGAAGACTCAACCTTTGAAATGGCTTGATCTTCCCTCAACATATTGTGTAGCCGAAGAGGAGTTTATCTCCACCATCATGGTGATGCTCTCTAGTGTTTCTCTTTGTGTGGAAGTGTTTCTCACTTCTGCTTTAGCCTCTCTGGGCAATAGTGCTCACGGCACCTCCAAATGGTGCAGCACAAAATGCCCACACCCATGCCTTTGGTGTGGCATACCTGCACTGCCCCCTCACTGACTGATGCTCACTCTCCCTTATGTAAACAAGTGCAGCAGCCAATTGCCAAGAGACTCACCAACAGCTCCATGTGCGTAGCAAGGAAGTCATCATTATTGTTGACATTAAGCACCCATCCACTTGGAAACTGTAAACCGTGTATCCTTCTTGTAATATGGCTTGAACCTGGATCAAGGTCAGGGCTTATGCCTGATCTCTTGGTAGTAATGCCTTCTGGAGGAGACCTGCACACTTCGAACAATTATCAGAATATGAGCGAACTGTGGTTTTTCCTAGTTGAACCCTCTTCGATGGTTAAGTCAAAAGTGGTTTGGAGATGGAGAAATGGATGTAGGGTTTGTAAGGTGAGAATATTTATCACCTTTATCCTGATACAAATGAAGGGTATTTATAGGGAGGGGAGGATAGATAAATATATGAAGATGAGATATTTACCTCTCTCTTTCCCCCTGGTGGATCTGGAATGCAATCAATGACCTTACTCTCTCACCATGCTATCTATCAGAGAATAAGGAGAAAGGCGACACCTGACTTTAGATGTGAGGCACATTAAATGATCCCCCTCCATCATCAGGCTATTTACCAGGGGATAAGGAGAAAGGCGACACATATGTTTGGATGTGAGGCAGAGGCACATTAAATAATCCCTTATTATCTCTAGGCTGGCAATGGAGATTGTGGGACGACTGACCTGATAAGGGTCTGGTCATGTCAGAATATTGCTACACGCCTCTAGCCTCAGGTTCCCGGCCACTATTCCACACGGCATCTCCCGCTGGGCTTGGCTAGGAGTGCCTTTACTGTCAAATCCGATTGGGTCGATATAAGGATGACCCGGTTCCTGGTAGCCACGTGGTGCCCTCTTATAGGCTCGGCTCAGGAATGAATGTATAAACCATCAACATAAACAATAAACAAAGTTTCTTCACACATTATGTGGTACACATGTCACCAATCAATTAGACTCCTCCCATAAAATAATGCCAAAACCACTCAAAACATATTTGAGTCAAACATTTCGGCATTTCCTCCTTAATTTGCTGCACTTGCTCTTCCACACCAATATTCAAAGCTTTCCCACGTGATTTGCTGCATGTTTCCTCTTTCCTTTGTCCAATTGTTAATGAATAACTCTATCAACAAACCACAACTTTCGGCTGCATGAAAGGTAGTCGACACAGAAAACATTAATTTGGGCCAATATACAACACACATGTGGCTAGGATTTATGGAGAAGCCAAAGTCGGTGAACTCTCCTATAATAAATAGGCATGGACCTTCCATTATGAAAGCAAGTCAAGAAGACAAGAATCAATAAGTAGTCTTCAAAGAGTGGCCTTATGAGCGTGTAGTCTTGTGAGTGTTTTGTGAGAAAGTGTACTCGTAAGCGTTGGCCTTTTCTTTTAGAATTGTCTTATTGTAATATACAATTCTATATTAGAGTTGTATACTCTAATTTTCTTAACATGCCCTTCACTGGTGCTTTAAGATTCTAATGACAAACGTCCAGGATACAATGACCTTCTTATTGTGGTAATAATAGCACTCCAAACCACAAGAACAATCAACACGGACTTGTGTCTGTTCTAATGCATGTTATAATGGTATGTAACTTTATATAACCAATGCATGGCCTTTTATATTTGAGATATATACATATGCTTCTCTTGCGCAAGTGATTGGCATAAATGACATGAAGTAAAAACTCTTTCAATTACTCACGGGTCGTTTGGTATCCTATTCAAATATGGAACTCAAAAGCTTTGATTTTTCTTAAAAACAAGGAGTTTTTAAATCTATTTTTAAGATTCAAAAACTTGTTTGGTATCCAACTTGAAAACTGTTTTCAAATCTTAAAAATGTGAGAACTTGTGGGTTGTTAGAAAAAAACTGAAAAAACAGATATTTTTTGTTTTTAATAATTAGAGCGTTTTTTAGTTGTTCTTGAGTTTGAGTTTTTAAAAATAGGGCTACCAAACAGGTTTTCTTTATTTTGGAATCAAATTTTGTTTTTAAATTTAAAAAGTTAGATTCAAGTTGAATACCAAACAGGCACTCAATGTGCTGCAGTATTTATACCACTAAAAGGACCTGTTTCGAGGGATTGTGTCTCATAATGAAAAGTCAAAGTGTTCAACTCTTAGTTACATGAAAAGTCAAAGGAAATATTTTAATATTAAAATATTAAAATTTTCCAACAACTACAAAAGAAAAGTAGCTTACTCATTTGTTCCCGCTTATAGTCCAAGGCGCGTAGAAATACCTTTCGTATATTAATCTATTTGAAAGTTATACGGTAATAATTTCGAAGAAAACAACTAAAGTGAGACACTCTGTGAAGGCTTCTTGTGACCAAAACTTCCACAAAACTCCCCATGCCTTTATTGTTTTTCCAAAATTTCCAAAATTTCCAAAATTTTGGAAACCTTGTAATATCTCCAAAATTTCCTTTGCAAACTCTTTACTAGCTAGCTAGCTACTCTTTTCAGCTTATAAGCTTCACATTATTAGTGATCAACAGATTGATTCAGAGACGAAGAAGAGATGGTAATTAATTTTTGAAAATTATGTTCAGAATCTAGAAAGTCAGAGATGGCAGCTGCTAGTTGAGAAGTTAATCTAGAAAGTCAGAGATGGCAGCTGCTAGTTGAGAATAAGAAAAGCTTTATATATTAATGTAGTAGTTGGATGATGTGCTTTTGTTTTCAACTACAAAAAGAAATGTATTCGCTGCTGTAGTAAGGCAGATGGCACACACAGACCCTACAATAAGAGCAATGGCAATACTGTTAGATCAACACATGATTTTCATTCTTCTCTTTTGTCTCTGGCACATAAGTATTGCACAAGCAGCATCAAGAGCAGAAGCCCCGCGCCATAGCAATGCCTAATTGCACAACGCTATGCGGAGGTGTGAGCATCCCTTACCCTTTTGGCATTGGACCAAGCACCAATTGTTTCTTAAACGAGTGGTTTCAAATAGACTGCAACAAGTCTACTGGGCTCAAGCCTTTCTTGCGGCGCGCCCAACTGGAGGTGCTCGATATTTCTATCAATGGCACGCTTCGCGTTAACAGCCCCGTCACTTTTCTGTGCAACACCAAGAAGCGAAATTCAAATCACCAACTGCTGGCAAATTTGACGGGAAGCTTCTTTGTGTTCTCTCAGAGGCACAACATATTCACTGCAGTGAGTTGCGGCTTCCTTGCCGTTGTGACAAGCTCAAATGACGATGGTATGGTTGCTGTTACTGATAAAATCATCGGTGGCTGCAGGTCCATTTGTGATAGCTTTCAAGAGGGTAAGCCAAACTATGACGGCTGCGATGGTATTAACTGTTGCCAAACTACAATTCCACCAAACCTCACTTCCGTCACCACTCACATTCTATATGCAAACGCATCGGCTATAGATTGTACGGACTACCATGCACCAAACAATATGTACGAAAAAAATATTAACTATGCGTTCCTGGTTGACAGGGAATGGTTTGACAACACTTCATCAAGAGCCGTCCAGGCGATGGAGAAGGTCCCTGTGGTGCTAGAATGGGCCTTACAGTATGATAATAATGTAACCGATCTACTGTTCACTAACTTCATTCATGGTAAAAGAAATCGTTCCAGGCGGCAAGATCCAACACCTTATTGCGAGGTCGATGAAACTTCCACTTATTCTTTTTCACCACGGCATATGGCCCCATCGTTTTACTGTTACTGCCCGGAAGGCTTTGAAGGAAATCCCTATCTTCGACAATCTTGCCATGGTAAGATTTTCAAATTATTATAACATACGCAATTCTAACTCATTTTCCCATCCTCCTCACCACTTGGGTTAACCCCAAGGGCTAACATGTATAAATTGTTTATGTTACAAACATACGCAGGACACATAACTCGAGAGTCATTGCTTGCTTTTTATAAATGAATGAGGTTCAAAATTATCTGGATATAGACAAATGAAATGTTGGGGTTAAAAAATTGAGATAAGATTTGGTGTATGCTAATTTCAACTCAATGTAAAAGTTAAGGGCCCGTCTGGTAACGTTTTCAAAGAGTGTTTTCTAAGAATATTTCAGAGAATGAAAACAAGAAAACAAATTTGCATTTTCAGGAAATGAAAATGCGTCTGGTAGATTAATTGGAAAACATCTTCAGAAAACAAAAACAATGAAAACGTATCTTGGTAGTACAATTTGATAATAATAATAATATGTGAGTTATTTTTTAAGTATATTTTTGCTAATTTATGTTCTAAAAAACATTTTTTTTAAAGTATAATTTGACAAATAAAAAGTTATATTGATTTTTATAAGTTAAATTTATTTTTATCTCTTTCTTTGTTTCCTCTTTTCTTCTTTTTTTCTTTTCTTTCTTCCTCTCTCCTTTCTCTTTTCTTCACCCTTTCCAGGCTGTTCCTTTCTTTCTTCCTCTAGTTTCTCTTTCATTCTCCCGTCCCTCTTTTTTACTATCTCTTCATGCCGCCGCACCCACTCCTTCCTTCCATGGCATGAATCCCACCAACCCAACTCTCTCTCTCTCTCTCCCCCCCCCCCCCCCCCCCCCCCCCCTCCTTAATTGGGTGGTGATGGCGATGGTGATGCTTTGATTGGGTATGGGTGGTGGAGGTGCTAGGGGTCGATTGCTTTTTTACTAGGTGGCGAGATGTGTATTGGGTTCGATTGGGTGTTTGGTTGTGATTCCATTGGCATGGTGTTGGTGTTGGTGTCGGTTGGGTTTGATAGGTGGTTGTGATGTGGGGACTGGGTCTGTGAGGTTTGGTGGCAATGGCAGAGTCAGTGGCGGTTGAGATGATGATGGTCTGACAATCGTGGCCGTGGTATGTTTGATTTTGGTTTATGTTTTGGTGTGACTTTCGTTTCGTTTCTGTTTTGCAGGGTAGAGTGTTGGGATTGTGGGTTTCTGTTTATGGTTTAGGAGTTTGTTTTCTGTGAGAATGAAAATATATTTTTTCTGTTTTTCCGAAGTACACGTGATGTTGTTTTCATTTTATGAAAACATTCTCACTGTTTTCTGTTTTAGTCTACCGAACGGATTCTTGGTTTGTTTTCATTCTCAGAAAATGAAAACGGGTGCTGAAAACTTAACCGAACGGCCCCTAAATTACTATGGCCTTGAAAAAATTGAGATAAGACTTATGCAAGAATTTCAAGCATGATCTTTCACCGTCATTTCCTTTTCTCTTTTTGACGCTGTATTTCAGACATTGATGAATGCTCGTACAACCCTACTATATGCTTGGCCGGAAGCAAGTGTGTGAACGATTATGGGGGGTACCATTGCTCCGTGAATAAAATGCGTGCTCTCAAGTGGGCCCTTAAAGGTATGGCCAATAATATTCTACGTTCTATAACTTTAAAATGAAAGAGAGTCACTGTGAATAAAAGAAAGTTCAACAAGAGACACTAAATGAAGTGATAGTGGTTCATTTGTGTTTACTTTGAGCCCACTTTGATCTTTTATTTATTTATAGCATATAAGAAATTGCCACATCAGTTGGTGTGTCTCAATGTTGATGTTTCATTGAATTGTCCAGGTCTTGGCGCGGGTCTTGGACTAATATTGCTACTTATTGGTCTGTGGCTGGGATACAGACTCGTAAAGAAAAGGAATGACATTAAAAATAAGAAGAAGTTTTTCAAACGAAATGGCGGTTTGTTGTTAGAACAACAATTATCGTCTGGTGAAGTTAACGTTGAGAGAATCAAGTTGTTCAAATCCACAGAGTTAGAGAAATCCACTGACAATTTTAATGTCAATAGAATTCTAGGTCAAGGAGGACAAGGTACTGTTTACAAAGGAATGTTGACGGATGGTAGGATCGTTGCTGTAAAAAAGTCTAAAGTAGTTGATGAAGGCCAACTTTCAGAATTCATCAATGAAGTTGTGATTCTTTCACAAATCAACCACAGGAATGTGGTTAAAATACTGGGTTGTTGCTTAGAGACTGAAGTTCCTCTTTTGGTTTATGAATTCATACCCAATGGAACTCTTTATCAGTATATCCAAGGACAGATTGAAGAGTTTCAACTTACATGGCAAATGCGCTTACGCATTGCCTCGGAAATTTCAGGTGCTCTTTCGTACTTACACTCTGCTGCTTCCTTTCCCATATATCATAGAGATATTAAGTCTACCAACATACTCTTGGATGAAAAGTACAGAGCAAAAGTTGCTGACTTTGGAACTTCAAGATCAATTGTCATAGGCCAAACTCACCTGACCACAGTTATACATGGAACATTCGGTTATTTGGACCCAGAATACTTTCGGTCAAGCCAATTTACTGAGAAAAGTGATGTTTATAGCTTTGGAGTGGTCCTTGTTGAGCTCTTGACGGGAGAAAAACACATCTCTTTGGTAACAAGCTCAGCGAAAGAAAAAGAATACAGAAGTCTTGCTGCATATTTCATTACATCGATGGAGGAAGATCGTCTGTTAGACATTGTCGATGCTCTGGTTTTGAAGGAGGGCTCTGAAATAGAGATCAGGGTAGTTGCTAACCTTGCAAGAAGATGTTTGAATTTGAATGGAAGGAATCGACCTACAATGAGAGAGGTCACAGCGGAGTTGGAGGCACTTCAAATGGCAGAAAAATCCTCCAATACTCAACAAAATTATGAAGGTGTGGAATTTGTCAAACATAAATCTATTGAGCAATGGGGTGCTGTTTCAAGCTCAACAGGAACAGGATGGTCAGCTTGGGATCGTGATGGTGATGATCTAACTTCGTCATTACTCGAACTTCCACAATTATCTGTGAAAACATGGTGAACAAACTATTGTTGTAATGTGTGTTTCAGTTAATGTTGTAGGCAATCACATGTTCTTTCGGAATATAATGTTCCGTAATGTATGCTACTCTGAGTTTCGAACCCCACAGAAATAAACAAGAAGGAAAACTCAAATTCGATTTCTTTTGGCTTAATGACCATGACTATGAACTAATTGCATACCCATAAAAAATGTAACTAAAGTGAAGCCTCGACCGTGTTTGATGGATCGAAAATCAGAGTTAGAACAAGTCACAAACTTCAAATACTTTTGACACATGAGACATTTATGTACTTCAAAAGACTAAGGAAGACTTGTCAATTTTATTTTGTTTTCGGACAGTGACCTCTCAACTTTTTGTATTTCGTACTATTTACGGCCTCAATAATTAACTGGAGCATGTATGTGGCATAACTACCATCAACTCAACCGCATTTTCTTTTGTGAGTGACATAAGTCAAGTAGCTCGTCAACAGCATTATCCTTTCATTTATTTTTTATTTCGTGGTAATTAGAAACTGAAGGAAACGCTTCAATTCTCTACTACCAGTCAAGCATGGCGTCTCTATATATGCAGTTTCCACACGCATTACAACAAGACGACTTCAATTCGAACCACTCGTTCTCTTTTTCTTCTATCGTGAAGGGATTTCTATAATACAAGCACTAAGTTGCAAATAAACTTTTTGTCTGAGAATCTTTTACTTTTCCATTTCATCATTTCCTTCTCATTACATACGTAGAGCAAGAAAGCAAGCTACATATGTATTCTTCTTAGCAAACAATAACTCGGAAGAAACAGAGGAATGCATGACAAGATGCAATATGATTTGCTAGTTCATCTGGTACTATTCGTTCTGCTGTTATGGAGCTCAAGTACTACAACAGCAGCATCGGGAGCTGAAACACCAATGGCAAAGCATAATTGCACCACACATTGCGGAGATATTAGCATCCCATACCCTTTTGGTATTGGACCTAATAAAGATTGTTACTTTGACGAATGGTTCGAAATGGTGTGCAACCAGTCTTCTAGTTCCAGCCCTCACAAGCTTTACTTGAGGCGTGCCCAGTTGGAAGTGCTGAACGTTTATGCTAATGGCACGCTTCGAGTTAACAACCCCATTGCTTTCTTCTGCCACGGATACAGAGGTCAGCAACCCACGAATTTGAGTGGAAGCCCTTTTGTATACTCTGGGAGACACAACAAATTCACAGCAGTGAGTTGTGGCTACCTTGCCTTGGTGAGCTCAGAAAAGTATCTTGTTGGAGGATGCAGGTCAATTTGTGAAGGGACTAGCATAAGCCCTGAAGATTGTGAAATTGGTGTTAACTGTTGCCAGACTAACATCCCACCATATCTCAGTGTTATCAGTACGGATATTGAAGATAATAGGAGAGGAAGGGAAGACACGTGCAACAACTCTGCATTCTTGGTTGACCAAGAGTGGTTTAGGAAGAATTTTACGGTATCCTATTTTAGTGACAATATGGACGGCGTTCCAGTGGTGCTAGATTGGAGCTTAGGCTTGGACAATACTTCAGTCCCATTATTTCAGAGATTCATTGGACAACATGATTCCAGGGCTTATGATGACCCAACACCCATCTGCAAAATACTAAATGCCATTTCCACTTACACTCGGCAAAGGCTCGAATGTTCCTGCCCGCCAGGCTTCGAGGGAAATCCCTATCTTCGCAACCCTTGTCACGGTAAACAAACCTCTAAAATCTCTCAAAAAATTTCAAGCACATGCACAAATTAATTAACAATTTGTCATCTGTTCAACACTTTTGTTTACCATGCACCAAATTATTGCATTTTAGTCAGCTTTGTTGGTTTGTATTTCGTGATAATCTTTCACCATGATTTTCATTTGCTTTCTTGTATCTACAATGCAGACATTGATGAATGCACAGAGCAAAACAGATGTGGGCCTTGGGCCCCCCTTTGTATGAACTATAATGGGACGTATACATGCTACAGACACATAGTGGGTGGAAAGACAAAGATCAAATTGATTCTTATAGGTATGTTTCAGTATATGAAAGATGACAATTCCATGCCAATAATACAAAAGGCAAACAATATGCAGGCAACAGGATAATGTCGTGTAAGTTTTACTCACGCAAATACCAACACGAATTGGACGCCTAAAAGTTAATCAAACCCAATTTTTAAAACAGATTGTGCAACTAGAACCTTAGAACTGAAATCGGCGATAAAATATACACACTTTGATTTTTTGTAGTCGCACATGATTCGAGTTTATATAATCAACCAAGTTATATACAACACCAGTTGACAAGAAATCCGTTCTTAAACGACTCTTATAGAGTCTATTTCAACATGTCAAAAGGACATTTTCAAAATCAAAACAGAGCACAATGAAGTAGTTAAGGCAACTCTGTCACAAAGTAGTCTACAAACTTTTGATATTAGCAATACTTCCTTCCATCATCATTTAGTTTAGTTATGCAGGTCTTGGCGCGGGTGTGGGACTGTTGTTACTGCTGATTGGTGCACGGTGGGTACATGAAGTCCTAAAGAAAAGAAAGAGAATTAAACGCAAGGAATTTTTTTTCAAACGAAATGGTGGCTTATTGTTAGAACAACAATTATCTTCAGGTGAAGTTAATGTAGAGAAAATCAAGTTGTTCAAGTCAAAGGAGTTAAAGAAGTCCACTGACAATTTCAATACTGATAGAATTCTTGGCCAGGGAGGCCAAGGTACTGTTTACAAAGGCATGCTGGCTGATGGTAGAATTGTAGCTGTAAAAAAATCTATAATGGATGAAAGCCAACTTTCAAATTTTATCAATGAGGTTGTGATTCTTTCACAGATCAACCACAGAAATGTGGTTCAACTATTGGGTTGCTGTTTAGAGACGGAGGTTCCCATTTTGGTTTATGAATTTATACCTAATGGAAACCTTTCCCAGTATATCCATGAGCAGAATGAGGAGTTTCCACTTACATGGGAAGTTCGCTTACCAATTGCCAAGGAAATTGCAGGAGCTCTTTCCTATTTACATGCTTCAGCTGCCTTTCCCATTTATCACAGAGACATCAAGTCTACCAACATACTCTTGGATGCAAAATACAGAGCAAAAGTTGCTGACTTCGGAACTTCAAGATCAGTTGCCATTGACCAAACTCACCTCACCACACTTGTACACGGCACATTTGGTTACTTGGATCCAGAATACTTCCAATCAAGCCAATTTACGGATAAAAGTGATGTGTATAGCTTTGGAGTGGTCCTTGTTGAGCTTCTGACTGGACAAAAACCAATTTCTTGTAACAGGTCACAACAAGAGGGCAAAAGTCTTGCCACGTACTTCATTATTTCGATGCAGTCAGATCGCCTGTTTGAAATTATTGATGTTGAAGTTGTAAAAGGAGGGTCTAAAGCAGATATCATATTAGTTGCTAACCTTGCAAGAAGATGTTTGAATTTGAGTGGAAGGAAGCGACCTACAATGAAAGAGGTCACGGCAGAGCTGGAGGGGATTCAGATGTCAGAAAAAACTTCTAATGGTGGACAAAATTATGAAGAGGTTGAATATGTTCGAACTGAATCAATTGAGCCTTGGGATGTCGTTTCAAGCTCAATAGGCACAGGGCCAGGTTTGGATGGTGGTCTTGCTTCATCATCACATGAACTTCCACTATTACCTTTCATGTCACGCTGAACAATAATTAAATACTTCTTAATTGTAATATTCTAATTTTTGTTCTATATATGTTATGTTTTTCTCCTCCTTGAACTTTTCTAGTCAGAATGTGAATGCAGTTTCAACCAAGAAGATCACAGTGGCTGAATAGTGTAACCTATAATGACTGGACATGAAAGAACACACATCTTTTGGTCTTCTATTAGAGTTGTCGAATATCTAGAATATACAAGAGCACATTTCCTCAATTCGATCCCTTCATACACTCATTTTAGACGGGGTGAATTCTTTTGTGTGGGTTGGCTTGATCAGTTGAGCAGGGGCTCTTATATTTATATGCATCTACCTAAGAGTCTTGCCATCAAGAAACTCTTAAGAAGTCCTTATTGCATTAAGTTTATAACTTCTAATCCACAATTAAGATAGGAATCCTTCTAGCTCTTATATTAGCCTTAAAACACTAACTTTAATAGAGTTGCAGCTTTAGTTGTATTTGAACTCCTAATTGATATGAAGTCTTAGAATCCTTTGATGATTATAAGATCACACTTTAATGAGATAGACATCTATATGTCAAATAGTCTCCCACTTGGTCTAATGATTATCAAGAACTCAATATCAATTATTGTAAGGCCTATAGAATTCAACTCAAATATAATTCCTAATCAAGTCACTGTCAATCAAAAGAACAAGCATGGAACTATCAAGACTTATTGAACATTTCAATATTTCAAGGTCTTTATAATTACACATACAATCTCTCAAGATTACATGAGGCTTCCATCAATACTAGAATGCATAATAATAAACACAAAACTGAAGTCACATAATTTATTAAAAGAACTGAACCAAACAGTGGCAAACAATTAATTGAATTGTCTCCAAGAAAATAATCAAATTAAGTGGATTAAAACTCAGACAGCATTAGAAGATTTTAGACTATCGCCTTATGGAACCTATCTTGGGGCTTCGCTTGTGTTGGTTATGCAGTAAAAATAAAATCAAGCTCAAACTCTGTTTCTTCAAGTGAGTTAAGGAGCAAGCAGCAAAAAAAAACTCTGTTTCGCTTGTTTTGCATAATGTAGCAAAGTATTTGTTCCATGGTCCATGCCTTTGATTCATTCTAGTATAAGCTCAAACTCTGTTTCTCTAACTTGGCTTCTTTTGATCAAATGCGCATTGCATGTGCCCATTTGAATTTATGTGTACATGTAAACGTAATCATTGATTTGATAAGGAGAAACTTTCACAACGTTTTTATGTACTTGAAAACGACAGAAGAAAAATTAATAATTAAAGAATACTTTTCAATTTTAATTTATTTTTGGACAATGACCTCTCAACTCAACAAATGGTGATTCGTCAAATCAACTAGTTATGGCACTGCAACCCACCACTAGTGTTCGTTCCTTTTCTTCGATGGACAAGGGGGGTGTTCATTGTACAGTACAAGCACTAAGTTGCAAATTAAAGAAAACTTTTGCTTGATAATCTTTTACTTTTAATTCCATCATTAAGTCGACTATGATCATAAACTAAAGCACTTGAGATGGCAGTCAAGTATGGAGACTTTTCACACGAATTCAATCACACATATGGATATTGTTTGCCTATTTTCCTAAAAGGACATACTCCTCTGCAAATTATGGTTTGACATATGTGCAAAAAATAATTTGTTAAAAATACAAAAAGAAAAACGTCTATAGGAGTTCATACTTATATTGTAAGGAGTGAAATATTTTTCATAGCAAATTAAGGTGCACATTCACATGCACATGTATATATAGGGTGCACGTTCACCGAATATATATAAATTAATTATGACTAGATCAGTCGAGAAAATCTTTGGATGAGACGAGACTTTATACAGTGAAAATAAAACCAAATAAAGCTCTAACTCTGTTTCTTCAAGTGGGGCTAAGGGTTTAGGAAGAAAAACTCTGTTTCTCTTGTGTTGCATGATCTTTCAAAATATTATTGTTTAGTTAGTTAATGTTACGTTTGCTGAGCTCTATGTAATCATTGGCTATATACAGGGGCGGATCCACAGAGGAGTAAGGGTGGTCAATTGACCCCTGCAACCTCTGAAATCCTCCATTAGAGCAGCCAATCTTGACCCTCGCAAGGTGTTCGACGAAATGCCCCAAAGGGGCAACTTGTGTGCAGCTGGAGAAGAAGGGCAGCGCAGCGCGCACCTTCTCTTTTCTTTGTTCGCTGGACATCAAAACGACGTCGTTCTACTTAATTTTTTTTTTTTGGGTCTCTGAACATCAAAACGACGTCGTTTCTTCACAAGTTTTTTGAATTTTTTTTTTTAAAAAAAGCCCAGCTTGCTGCTGCTTTTCCCACCCCGATAATTCCCCCCCTTTCATACAAATGTAATTCATTAGTTTCATTGAAGGGAAATAACCAAATTTACTTATAAAATAATAAATAAAAAAACCTCATCTCCCTCCTCTCTCTCTCTCTCATCAGAGTTTTCAAAACAGATTAGTTCATTGAAATTGATTGAGCTCTCAACTGGTTGTATCTTATCCATCACTGAAAGAAGTTAGATCGTGAAATATCAAATATAGATTTCAAGGGTTGAAAATTTTTGGAAGTTTTCAGTTGGGTTATTATAAGAGCTTTCATTGGGTTGAGATTTCAGTTCTGTCTCTTTTTTTTTTCTCCTCCTTATTTATTTTTGTGACATTGATATGAACATAAACTTTGTAAGATGATGAAGCTTTCAATTTTAACTTTTTTATGATTATATTATTTGTTATTTATTGGGTTTTTAAAAATGAATTGAGGCGATTTTGAGTATTTGAGCTTAATTTTATATTTATATTAAATGTGTTTAATGATAAATTAATGTGAGAGAGAAAAAAAAAATACAGAAAAAAAAAAAAAAAAACAAAAGATTTGTCTAAAAAAAATTTGTGAGATTTTATACGTTGACTTCAGAAGAAGGAAATTTCAATTAAAGGCTGGCTATATATGTAATCATTGACTTGACTTCACAACATTTTCATTTCCTTTTGTGAGTGACTCAAGTCAAGTCAACTTATTTTATTTTATTTTTGTGGATAGCTCGGAAGAGAAGGAAACACTCGAGTATTCTCAACTACTAACCATATACAATTTCCACTCACCTTACAAAAAGAAAAGTAGCCTTCAATTCGAACCCACTTTCCTTCAATCGACAAGGGGTCTTTATTATATATAGTACAAAGCACTGAGTTGCAAAGAAAACTTTTTGCTTGATAATCTTTTACTTTTTATTATCCGAGCATAGGAACAATGCAATCGCAAGCAGTTCATATGATGATCTTATTCTTATTGCTTCTGTCGATAAATATATGTACAGCACAAGTGGTTCCTCGGATGGCAAAGCATGGTTGCCAAGAGTATTGCGGACACGTCCTCATCCCATACCCTTTTGGAATTGGACACAACGGTTGCTACTTAGACGACTGGTTTGAAATCGAGTGCAGCAACCAGTCTTCTAAAACTACCAGCTCTGCTCCTCGTTACAAGCCTGTTTTGAAGCGAGCCCAACTGGTGGTGCTGAGTATTTCTATTGAAGGCACACTACGGGTGAACAGCCCCGTTACCTTCTTCTGCAACGGAAATAATGGAAGTAGCAAAGTGGCGGATTTGACGGGCAGCCCTTTCGTCTACTCTCAGGAAAATAACAGATTCACTGCAGTTAGCTGCGGCTTCTTTGCCGGGATGGAATCACCTGAGTTTGTGGTTGCCTGCAAGTCAGTTTGTGATCATAAAAATTATAATGCTTCCTGCGATATTGGTATCAACTGTTGCCAGACTACCATTCCTCCATATCTCACTATGATAGGCGCTTCCATTCTATACCAAGGCGAAACTCGAAAGGCCGATTGCAACGACTATGCGTTTCTGGTTGACAAGGATTGGTTTGAGAGTGAGAGATCACCTTCTGCTCAGGAAATCAAGAATAGAAGGCACGTTCCTGTGGTGCTAGAATGGCATATAATCAACTCTACCTCTTCACTAGCATTATTTGGAAACTACGTCACAGAGAATTCTGATCCTTATAATTATAATCATTATAGAGTTGCACCCTTCTGCAATATCTACACTTTGGATTCCAACAATCGCTCGACGCTTTCTTGTTACTGCCCAGATGGCTTCGTAGGAAATCCCTATCTTCTTGAAACTTGTCAAGGTACGTATGTAATTAATTATATCTAGCTTCCGTCTCTGCGTTTTATTTTTCTTTGCGTTTGTTTTGTTTGTTTTTTTTTTGAGAACCTTCTTTCCCTTTGATTTATGCAAGTGATATTGGAAAGGAGGGGAAAGAACTCCCTTTTTTATTTTTTATTTTCAGCCAAAGAACTTTTTTCAATACAAAAAAGTTATTGAAGTCAAAATAAGACCCTTCCTTCTATATATTTTTGAGTACCTATAATATACAATTGCTTACCATTTCTCTACTGTCGGTGGATCCGAGTCCAACCTTATTAGAGGGACTTATGCAAAGTGGTCAATACATGTTGTGCAAATAGTATTATTGTATTGCTAATTTATACCATTTTTTTTAATATCTAAATTAAATTTCAGATATTGATGAATGCACGAGTGGTTATGAATCTGATGGATGCTGGCCCCACAGCAAGTGTGTGAACGTTCCTGGTTATTACTTTTGCCAGGACAAAAAGAGTACTAAATTGAGGGTTATTATAGGTACGTCGTACGTAGTATATGATTTTGGAATTAAACAGAGTTGATTTTGGAATTAAACAATTAATTGAATGTTATCACTTAATTAGTGTGTGGATGATGTATCATGTAATGTAAATAAGGCATGGTCACCAATTAGTTGACCGGTAACAACCAAAACTCAAAATTAGTTGCCGCAAAAGGCTTGCACTTTGGTTTGGGAAAATTCTACACATATTTGATAAGAATAATATGTTCAAGTCCTTGGGGTTTTGGGATTAGCTCAATTGGTGGTCCTTCTTGTAATTGTTGAACCCACGAATGTATTTTAACTTCCTTACTATACGTACAATGTTTTTTCTTCTTCTTCTTATTTCCTCCTCATCAATAAAATACTGCTGCTTTTTCTCCAAACAAAAAAAGAAAAGAAAAAAATAAGCATATTTCAAGAATACTTCTTGATTTGGTCCACATTAGAGGTCTTTGCAGTTAATTATTTATTAAAATTTGGTAGTGAAGAACAAATCAAGAAATTAATTTTTTTTAATTTATTATTGTTATTGATTTGGTCCACATCAGTTTTTTTGTTCTATGGAATACTTCTTCATTCATGGAGTGGGGATAGGGGGATGGAAATAAATAATTAAATCGGATATCCAAGGACAATCCACAACCCAAATAAATATTATAACTTTATAAATCACAGAGCCCGGAGTTGTGGACTAAGAAAATAGAGACCAAGGCACAACCCTCTGCCTAAGTGTCGAGGAATTTTAGACATAAACTCTTTTGTATACTGCCATCAACCACTTATTTTATTTTATTTTATGGGCACAAGACATAAACTTGGTTTGCAATTTGTGATCATTTATCATTTTACTGAGTTATATACTGCAGGTCTTGGTGCGGGTCTTGGACTGTTACTTTTGCTTATCGGTGCATGGTTGGGATACAGATACCTAAAGAAACGCCATACCATGAAACGCAGGGAGATGTTTTTCAAGCGAAATGGCGGATTATTATTAGAGAAACAATTGTCGTCAGGTGAAGTTAATGTTGAGAAAATCAAGCTATTCAAATCAAAGGAGTTAGAGAAGTCCACTGACAATTTCAATATTGATAAGAATTCTTGGCCAGGGAGGCCAAGGTACTGTTTATAAAGGCATGCTGACTGATGGAAGAATTGTTGCTGTGAAAAAATCTAAAATAGTGGACGAAAGCCAACTTTCAGATTTCATCAATGAGGTTGTCATTCTTTCACAAATCAACCACAGAAATGTCGTTCAACTATTGGGTTGTTGTTTGGAGACGGAGGTTCCCATTTTGGTTTATGAATTTATACCTAATGGAAACCTTTCCCAGTATATCCATGAGCAGAATGAGGAGTTTCCACTTACATGGGAAGTTCGCTTACGAATTGCCATGGAAATTGCAGGAGCTCTTTCCTACTTACATGTTTCAGCTGCCTTTCCCATTTATCACAGAGACATCAAGTCTACCAACATACTCTTGGATGCAAAATACAGAGCAAAAGTTGCTGACTTCGGAACTTCAAGATCAGTTGCCATTGACCAAACTCACCTCACCACACTTGTACACGGCACATTTGGTTACTTGGACCCCGAATACTTTCAATCAAGCCAATTTACGGACAAAAGTGACGTGTATAGCTTTGGAGTTGTCCTTGTTGAGCTCTTGACAGGGCAAAAACCAATTTCTTTTAGAAGGTCACAAGAAGAAGGCAAAAGTCTTGCCACATACTTCATTACTTCGATGCAGTTAGATCGCCTGTTTGAAATTCTTGATGCTCAAGTTGTGAAAGGAGGGTCTAAAGCAGGTATCATATTAGTTGCTAACCTTGCAAGAAGATGTTTGAATTTGAGTGGAAGAAACCGCCCTACAATGAGAGAGGTCACGGCAGAGTTGGAGGGGATTCAAATGTCAGAAAAAAATTCTAATGGTGGACAAAATTATGAAGAGGTTGAATATGTTCGAACTGAATCAATTGAGCCTTGGGATATTGTTTCAAGCTCAACAGGAACAGTGCCAGGTTTGGATGGTGGTCCTTCTTCATCATTACATGAAATTCCGCTCTTACCTTTCAAGTCATGGTGAACAATAATTAAATATTTCTTAATTGTAATATTGTAATGCATGTTCCATAAATGTTATGTTTTGCTCATTTTCTGAACTTTTCGGGTCAGAATGTAAGTGCAGTTTCAACTTCCAATCCAAAAGGTCATAGGTGAGGTCTGGCTACACTGATTGATGGCTATTTCCTCACAAATCACAAATCACTGGATATATAACTTCATTTTGACTAGAGCAACAGGGTGTTTTGAAAGTGTTAAGAGTTTGAAAATTTTAGTTGGATCAAGAGAAATTGGTTTGGAGAGTATTAGGTCCTTTTTCTTTTCGCTTTTTTTAATTGAAGGCCAAAGGGCCAATGACTTCATTCATCAATAGAATGTAGAGAATGTAAATCATCCTAAAGGTGAGAGTGAAGCCAGCTAGGCCCCTCTTCCATCCATCTAGTAACATATTTTATTACAAGATAAAGCAAATTTGGCTAATTGATGAGCCACTAAATTACATGTACGAGGTTGGTGTTGCAAGGATACAAATTGAAATGACGGAGTAACTCTTTCAGTTCCTCTATCAACTCTCCTTTATCAACTCTCCTTCTATGCTCATGTCAAATTTAGTTCGGTCTACGGCATTTATCACCTCCAAGCAATCACTTTCAATAATTAGCCTTATGAATCCTGCATCTATTGTCATTTGACAACCTGCAATCATAGCCAAGGCTTCAAAAGCCTAAGGGGAAAGACAACCAATTACCGTTTTAGCCATGGCATTTCAGACTACTGCTCCTAGCCCCGTCTTTCTATCAGCCACACAACATGCCCCATCAACATATAATTTTAGCAAAGTCCCCCTCAGGTGGTTTCCAACAACAAGTAGCTACATGGTGAGGTAACTTAGGAGATGGACATAGATCAACAAAATCCTTATAAAAGGCTAGTGATACGTCATAAATTGCAAAAGGGTCTCTTATTACACCTCCATGGAGACTCTTGTTTCTCTCAACCCAAATCATCCAAGCTATCACCACGAATAAACATAAATCATCCTCCTGGAAAGTAGTGTTGCAACGATTCAGCTGCACCAAAATGGATTCAGCTGCATCCTCAACTTGTGATACTCGCAAGTGCACGAGTTGTTCGGCAGTATAGCATATGTAAGTGCGAGGTCGATTCCACAGGGATTGGTGATTGAATAATCCAATTCAGTTTTCCTACACAAAACAGAAAAACAAGAAAGAAAATAAATAAAACAAGAAAAGAAAGAAAAGAAAATAACTCAAGCAGATAAGTTCCCAAGTTTAATTAGATTAACGGATTGATTCTAGCTAAAGTATGATTAAGCCATGGTGTTTGGTCCTAACCTTGTAGTCCTAATTCCCTAATTTGATCATTTGTTGTCTAACCTAAACTAAGCATTAGGAATCCATTAAGCATAGAAGAACGTTTTAAACAACCAAGTATGTATCTAATCCTTGTTGTCGAATGTCCATACATACTCTTCCTATTTACAGTTCAATTCAAATTAAAGCATGTTGTCTACTCTTAATTCAAACCAAGATAGCTAACATGCAAGACTAAATGGTGATCAATCATTCAAACTAGCATATTAACTTATAAGCATAATGAATAAGAACAAAAACCATAATTGAAACTTGGAAACTAATCAAACTTGAAACTAAAGAAAAGAATTTAAATAACAATGAAAAGTAAAGTGGAACTAAGAAAAACTTAAGGAGAATTTCAGCACAAAGATTTCATTACAACAATTGAAAACTAGAAAGAGAAACTAAGAGAATTTGAGGGAGAGAATGGAGGGGAGCTCTAGAGAAGTGTTTGAGAGCTCCCCCCTTGAGGATGTGTTTTTGAAGCTTGAAAACTTCTCTATTTATAGGGCTAAGAGGGAGGAACATCATGATGAAATCCAACACCACCATTCCTCTTTTAATACAACCCATAATTCCCACTTCATCTTGTCTATGTTAGTGTGATTAGAATCAATTCCATCTCATACTTCTTTTGCTGCACCTCCAGCTTTCTTCACATAGGTTATCAAAAGTGTTCAATTGTGGTTGCCTTTTGCTGCCAACCCATGTGGGTTTTCTTTTGGTTGTTGGAAAAACGATTCTTCTGAACTAGGCTGGGTGTAGGAAGGCCTGAGGTTTCAATATGTATCCAATGGGGCTCAAATTTGGATATGTCATAATAGATACCCATTGGAACAACCTTTATGAAGAATGCATTCCTATCTGAGCAGTATAAGTATACGTTTTGGGCCTTGCAAGTTGACTGCCGAAAATAGACTGGAATTGACTTCATAACTTTTTTTTTTTCTTTTTACTTCACATGCATGCATATTCTTTCTCTTTAATAGCTCCAGCATGTACCAACTAAACCCACTAGCATCTTGGAAAGTGCTTCTTTATTTATCCAAATATGTTTTTCACAATGTCTTGTTTTTGCTCCTTTATACTTTCATAGCTGGAATGCCTATGTCATGCATGACAATGCATTGCAGTCAGCTTGTGCGCTTGTTTTGGGCTTGATCTTCCCTCCTAAAAAATATGGAAAAATCTGGATCTTCAAACTCTTTGAATTATCTTTCCAAGCATATGCAGCCCAGCTCAAGGAAAAATTGGAAAGACCTTCAAATGTCATTTTTTGCCCAGTAACGCAGATGCTGCCTAATTTGACCTTAAGCTGCCAAAACTTGCATAACTTCCTCTAGGAGACTCGGAATCATGAACCGTAAAATGCTCCAAAAACTAGATTTCTGCATCTTTCCAATGATATAGAGCTCATCATCTGGTTCATCCTGAACAAGTGCAGTCCAATCCGTGAAGTTGACAGATTTGCAGACACAAATGAGCTATAACTTATCTCCAAAATGCATATAATGAGTCTCAAAGCTTATAACACTGAAACAAACACAAAAAAAACATTAAAAGCACAAATTTAACTCAAAAATATAACCAAATCATAAGTTAGAAGGGTACAAAATGATATGTAATTATGCACCGATCAAGTAGTACGAACATGGTATGAGTTTTGGTTAATTGGTATGAGTTTTGTCTCTCAATTAGTTAATTGTTTTCTGTTTTGAAGAAGTGGCATGAGTTTGTGTCTATGTTAACTGGTGTCTTGGTAATATGTTCTTTATTTATTTTTATTTTTTGTTCTGATTGGTTAGTAAATGAATGTTTCATTTCTTTTATTTTTATTTTTAATATAGAATATGAAAACCCGTTGTGGTCGTATTATTGTTTGTTCCATGAATCATGATTTATGAATATGATAATAGTATCATCCCATTTTTACTGGGTTTTTTTAAAAAAAGTTTGAGAACTTTTACACGTCAACCATCTCTAGAAAAATTATTGAATTCACCATTGTCTACACCTTCCTTATCACTCTTGTGTTTTTTTTTTTGTTTTTTTTTATAAATTTTTTTTTATCCTAGCTGTTATAGAAGGTTAAGACTTGAAATAATCATTTACTTTGCTAATTCCAAATATTCTAAGCTTCCAGCTAGAGATCAAGTAAGTAACTAGAGAGAAGAGGAAGATTTGTCCGGTTCCTACTAGAATTGCTGTCCAAGACACTGAACAAATATTTGTTTTAATATAACACAATTTTTTTTGAGATATTTAGTCATTCACCCATTATTAGCACTAAAACTATAAATAAATCATACACCATTTAATTTCTATAAACAAACACAAAAAATGCCAGCTGACCTTATTGAATTTAATTTTGATTATTAAATTACTTTGATGCCCTATTGAGTGTTTTGAGCTTTTTTATGAGGTTTTGGGGTTGGGTTTGTTTTAAGAAATCAATGGCAATTTAGTAATTTAAAAAAAGTTAAAAGCCTTTTTGTTATGTTGTAAATGGGTTTTGGGTGTGTTTCTAAAATCCATTTCATATATAGTGTTTTTATAATTTGGGCTCTTATATTTGGTATAATAGTGAATCTCCTTTTTTTTTAGCCTAGCTCCTAGTTATAGATGACAAAAAACTCAAATTTTGTTTCCTAGTGTTCCAAGTCCTTTCTCCATATAGACTAAGACACTGATGGGGATGAGCCTTACAGAACTCAACTCATTGATCTTCGTGATGCAACCTAAAGATAATGCAAGGAGCAATGAATTTTTCAAGTCACAATAAATAATAAGATACTGTTCTAAAACCAAAAGAAAATTTAGCTCAGATGCTTTCAAATAATGGTGATGAATTTCTTCTTTTGAATGCTTTTGCGGTGCTGATTTCAACTTTGGCGATCAAAGATACAATGGTGAAAGGTGCATGCGAAGAAACTTCTTTGAACACAACACAACCAACAATAAGATCAAATAACTTTGAACCTTCTCCTTTTCTTTTATTTTTATCCAAACTAATTATTATGGGCAAAAATATAACGAGTACATGTACAGATGCAGCAACTGCACCGCCTATAGCAAAGAGGTTTGCGGAAATGTTAGCATCCCATACCCTTTCGGGATTGGTTCTAATATCAATTGTTACTTACAATTGGTTCGAAATGGAGTGCAGACAGGACAACAACTATACCAGCAGCAGGCCTTTCTTGAAGCGCCTTAAACTGGAGGTGCTGAGTATTTCTTTTCACAAAGGCAAGCAATTAGTGGAGGTTGGTAACCCTGTTACATTCTTCAGCTGTGAGGGAAAGGAAACTCGCCAACCCCCAGATTTAGAGGGAACCCCTTTCGTGTACTCTGCAAGAAGAAACATTCACTGCAGCGAGTTGCGGCCTTCTTGCCACTGTGAGATCAGTTGAGATCAGTTGAGATCGAAGATGGTAATTCCACTTCTGATGATGATGATAATTCCACTTCTCCGTCATACTGACTGATGGAAGAATATATTGTTGCTGTAAAAAAAGTCTAAAATTGTGGATGAAAGTCAGCTTTCAGATTTCATAATGAGGTGGTGATTCTTTCACAAATCAACCACAGGAATGTGGTTCAACTACTGGGTTGCTGTTTAGAGACCAAAGTTCCCGTTTTGGTTTATGAATTTGTACAAAATGGAACACTTTGAAATTATATACATGAGCAGAATGAAGAGTTTCCACTTACATGGGAAATTCGCTTACGCATTGCCATGGAGAGATTTCAGGAGCCCTTTCCTATTTACATGCATCAGCTTCCTCTCCTATTTACCACAGAGACATCAAGTCCACCAACATACTATTGGATGAAAAATACAGAGTAAACGTTGCTGACTTTGGGACTTCAAGATCAGTTGCCATTGACCAAACTCACTTGACGACAGGGCAAAAACCAATCAAGCCAATTTACGGTCAAAAGTGAAGTTTATAGCTTCAAGATCAGTTGTATATGGCACGTTTGGTTACTTGGACCCAGAATACTTTCAATCAAGCCAATTTACGGATAAAAGTGATGTTTATAGCCTCGGAGTGGTCCTTGTTGAGCTTCTGACAGGGCAAAAACAAATTTCTTTTAACAGGTCAAGAAGAGGGCAAAAGTCTTGCCACATACTTCCTTATTTCGATGCTGTTAGATCGTCTGTTTGAAGTTCTTGATACTCAAGTTGTGAAGGGAGGGTCTAAGGCAGATATCGTAATAGTTGCTAACCTTGCAAGACGGTGTTTGAATTTGAGTGGAAGGAAATGCCCTACAATGAGAGAGGTCACTGCAGAGCTGGAGTGGGTTTCAAATGACAGAAAGAACTTCTAATGGTGAATGAAACCATGAAGAGGTTGAATATATGTTAGGACTGAACCAATTGAGCCTTGGGATGTTGTTTCAAGTTCAACGGGAACAGAACCAATTTTGTCTTCATCATTGCATGAAATTCCACTTTTATCTTTCACGTCATGGTGAATTTGTGAACAAAATCTTTCTTAATTGTAATGCATGGTCCATGTACGTACTTTGAGTTTTTCTCGCGATTAATGATACAAACAGCCCATGAGGTTTAGCACGTCTTCACATTATCCCCTTTCTTCAGATCACAGTGAACATATATTTCTTCACACATTAAATACATGTCTCCCAGTAGAGTTATTTACACTAACACCCCCCTTCAGATTTTTGATGTTTTCACAAAACCTCCTCAGGTTTCAAAAATTACACGAACCCCCTGACGTTTCAGTTTGTTTCCACAAAACTTCTTTTCGTTGATTGTTTGTCCACAAATTGATGATTTCATTGAAAAAAAACTTATGCAAATACAAAATTAACCTCAATTATTGTATATGCAATCTAATTTCAAACTTTGTTATTTGAAGAAATTTTTTTGAAAATTATAGCTGGATCAGGAGAAACACGTTACCAAAAGAAAAGTGCCCTTCTGAGTAAGAAAGCAAGTTGTATATGGTGGATTCTTCTTAGCAAACAACAACTTGGAAACAGAGGAAGAAACAGAGAAGAAACAGAGGAGGAAACAGAGGAAATGCATGACAATGCAATATGATTCCGGCCCAAGCAATTTTTGTTGGTAATTGTATCCACACAGGATAACAGATCCCTACGGCCTACATAAACGATTTAAGGATGTACACAATAATAAAATGAACATTAAAAGTTGTGGTCTGAACATAAAAACCAATATTCTTCCTTTCCATTTCTATTTCAAAGACTCCCAAACACATTTTGGAAAATATTTTATAAAACGGGAAAGCAAATTCTACCCAAACTTCTTTCTCGAAGGGATGCTGATCGTGATGGTGACGATATGGCTTCTTCAATACTCCAACTTCCACGGTTAAGTATGAAAACATGGTGAACAAATTATTTGTTGTGATGTTGTAGACAATTACATGTTCTTTATTAAGTCTCCAAACCCATAGAAATAAACATGAAGGAAAACTCAAATTCGGTTTCTTTCTAATGAAAAAGATTAGGAACTAATTGCTGACCAAAAATAGGGAACTAATTGAAGCTAGGATCGTGTTTGATGAATTGAAAATCTGAATGTTTTGAAATATTACACATTTACGTACTTGAAAATGACAAAAGAAAAAGAAAAATAAAGAAGACTTCAATTCTCTATTACTAGACATATAGACAGACAATCATTGACAGCTCTACACATACAATTTCCACACACGTTACCAAAAGAAAAGTACCTTCAATTTGTTTCCATCGTGAAGACTAAGTTGCAAAGAATTTTTTTGTTTGAGAATCTTTTACTTTTCAATTTCATCATTTTTCTTTCATCACATATGTTGAGTTGGACATCTTGGCAAACAGCAACTTGGAAACAGAGAAGAAAGCGAGGAAAACTTCCAACAGGTTATACAGTGAAAATAAAACAAAATAAAACTCTGTTTCTCTTGTGTTGCATGATCTTTCAAGATATTATTATTTAGTTAGTTAATGTTACGTTTGCTGAGCCCTATGTAATCATTGACTTGATTTCACAACATTTTTATGTACTTGAAAACGACAAAATAAGAAAGAAAAAACAATTAAAGAATACTTTTCATTTTTAATTTCTTTATGGCCATAATAATTTACTCATTATGTACTGCATTTCCTTTTGTGATTGACTAAGTCATGTCAATTCATATTTATTTTGTTTTGTTTTGTTTTGTTTTGGATAGCTATGAAACACTTGTATATTCTCATCCTACTAGTCATATACAATTTCCACTCACAAAGAAAAGTAGCCTTCAATTTGAACCCACTTTTCTTCAATCGACAAGGGGTTTTTATTATATGTAGTACAAGCACTAAGTTGCAAAGAAAACTTTTGCTTGATAATCTTTTACTTTTTATTATCCGAGCATAGGAATAATGCAATCGCAAGCAGTTCATATGATGATTTAATTATTAATATTCCTCGTGTTGTTGATCATATATACATGTGCAGCAGCTGCAGCACAAGAAGTTTATTATCCGAAAGCAAAGCCGGGGCGCCAAGAGAATTGCAGTGACGTCTTCATCCCCTACCCTTTTGGAATTGGACACACAGATTGCTACTTAGACGACTGGTTTGAAATCGAGTGCAGCAACCAGTCTTCTAAAACACCAGCTCCTTTTAACCTAGCCGCTCTCCCCTCTCCTTTGGAAAGAAAACCCAAAGGTTTGGAACTTCAGCCGCCACCCCCTTTGGGGGTGGGTGTTTTTCCTTCCTCTCCCCCTCCCTTCCCTCTCTCCCGTCTCTACCTCACCTCTCCCGTCTTTATTATATGTAGTACAAGCACTAAGTTGCAAAGAAAACTTTTGCTTGATAATCTTTTACTTTTTATTATCCGAGCATAGGAATAATGCAATCGCGAGCAGTTCATATGATGATTTAATTATTAATATTCCTCGTGTTGTTGATCAATATACATGTGCAGCAGCTGCAGCACAAGAAGTTTATTATCCGAAAGCAAAGCCGGGGCGCCAAAGAGAATTGCAGTGACGTCTTCATCCCTACCCTTTTGGAATTGGACACACAGATTGCTACTAGACGACTGGTTTGAAATCGAGTGCAGCAACCAGTCTTCTAAAACTACCAGCTCCTTTTAACCTAGCCGCTCTCCCCTCTCCTTTGGAAAGAAAACCCGAGGTTTGGAGCTTCAGCCGCCACCCCCTTTGGGGGGGGTGTTTTTCCTTTTCCTCTCCCCCTCCCTTCCCCTCTCTCCCGCTCATACTCACCTCTCCCGTCTTTATTATATGTATAAAGCACTAAGTTGGAAAGAAAACTTTTGCTTGATAATCTTTTACTTTTTATTATCCGAGCATAGGAATAATGCAATCGCAAGCAGTTCATATGATGATTTAATTATTAATATTCCTCGTGTTGTTGATCATATATACATGTGCAGCAGCTGCAGCACAAGAAGTTTATTATCCGAAAGCAAAGCCGGGGCGCCAAGAGAATTGCAGTGACGTCTTCATCCCTACCCTTTCGGAATTGGACACACAGATTGCTACTAGACGACTGGTTCGAAATCAGTGCAGCAACCAGTCTTCTAAAACTACCAGCTCCTTTTAACCTAGCCGCTCTCCCTCTCCTTCGGAATAGAAAACTAAGAGTTTGGAGGTTCAGCCGCTACCCCTTCTGGGGTGGGTGTTTTTCCTTTTCCTCTCCCCCCTCCCTTCCCCTCTCTCCCGTCTCTACCTCACCCCCCCCCCCACTCTCCTCTTGCCCCTCTCTTTCCTTCCTCTTGCTTTCCTGTCCACTTCTTCCCTCCCTCTTTGAGCCTTTTTCCTCTACCTCTTCTTTTGCTGTGTCTTTGGGCCTTTCTTCTCATTCTCTAGGTGGGGTTTGGGTGGTTTTGTTGCTCTGCTGCTTGGCATCTCCTGTAGATCTCTCTGGATTTAGCTTACGGTGGTCCTGCCTTTCGGTGGCCTAGGTGGTTTTCCCCTGTGGCCGCCCCGGTTGCTCTCGCTGGTGGCTGTTTGTTTTTTGCTTTGTTTGTTTCTTCTGCAGATTTGCTGGAAATCTTCTTCAGATTGTGATTCGGTGACAAGCAGGGTGATGTTGCTGTGCGGATTTCTACATTCTTTGTGCTGCTTAGATTAACCCATTTTTGGTGTTAAATATCGATTCTTTCGAGTTTTTACTTGTAAGAGGCTCTGGTGCTGTTGCATTTGTAGTTCAGCCGCTTATGGTGTGTTGCGTTGATGCCTATCTTTCTGGGCCTCGCGGTCTTCCTTACCGCAATACCCCTCCGCCTTGCGCGGCCAGGATGGGGTTGTTCGCTTATCTGGAAAACCTTATACTGGTTTCTGCTCTCACAACAATTGTATCAACCCTAATGGGTGTCAATTTCGTTATTGCTATGGCCTTTTCGGCTCTTGTACTGGTCTTTATGGCCTCTGTACTGGCCTCTTTGGCTAATGGCTCTTGTGCCTGATCATTGAACTCGCAATATATCGCTAAGTTTCAAAAAAAAACTACCAGCTCTGCTCCTGATTACAAGCCTTTTTTGAAGCGAGCCCAACTGGAGGTGCTGAATATTTCTATT